>WBND01000027.1:2860710-2894712 GCA_013398595.1 Tychaedon coryphoeus | reverse complement strand
TAATCTAATATTCTAAAGCCTTTTATTAGGATGCAAAAAGACAATTTTTTTAAATTCATAAACTCTATGATTAAAACTCAAGCGTTCTTGTCCTAAAAAAAAAAAAAAAGAAAAAAATTTAAATATTTCCAGCTTTTTGGGAGATATAGAGAATTTTATTCAATAGCTCCTTCATGAATGAAATATCTTGATTACTTTTGTGTACTATCAAGTCCTTAAGGTAGCTGTATTATCATATACTGTAGAAGTTGTGTTTTGGTATCTTATTTAATGATCTTTTAAATAAATAGGTGCTTGGAAAAGACAACTTGCCTTTTGTTCTGTTTAAAAGAAGGTAACAATAAAATTACACCACACAGAGCAAATGTGTATGTGTATATATCCACAAATGAAGGGTTTATTCAAATTATTCTGAATTTGGCAGCATGTAAAGTATAACCTAGAAGAATATGTAACTGCAGAATACTATAGTACCATGGTATTATAGCATTCTGCATCTCATTGCTCCAGAAAGAGATAACAATAACACAAATTTCTAAATTCTTGTCTTTAATATGCAAAGGCACTGAAGTGCTAAAACGGCAGATGTTTTGGAGATGAAATCCTTGGCAAATACTTCCATTCTCCTCAAAAGTCCATTTACTGAAGGCAGATTTTTCAGGTTTTTTTTTATAATTAAATTAAGATTTACTATTGCAAGACCTGACCTTTAGAGAACAAGGGAGTTATGAATATTAAAAATTGTTTTTTTTATAAATATCCCATGCCCCTCAACTTTCCCTCTGTGGTTTTAGATTCCTGAGTTACAGTGTTGAACTGCAAGGTGTTGAAAGGGAACAGACAAATGGGAAGCAAAATGCAGATAGGTAAAGGACTTCTTGAAAAAATGTGCAAGGATGTTAGCTGGATATTCCTTCTGTCTGGCTCCAACCAAAGAGTGTCAGAGCTGGCTGAGGCATGGGTTGTATGTATTTGGAGGAGAAAATAAGAGACGGGAAAAAGAAGAAAGGAAATATAATACCAAGTTAAGTCTTGCTTCTGTAGTGTTGGTTAAGTGTGGGTAAGTTAGTATAAACTAGCAGATACAGGATATTCTGAGAAAATAGGTGGGTTCCCATCAGTGTATAGGAAAGCTTAGATCCAAACAGAGGCCTTATCATAAAGCAGAAACTCGTTTCGGTGTTGAAAGGTAAAAAGAAACCTACATTTGCAGGTAGTTTTTTTCAGATTATTTTCTCAGATAAAAGTTCAGAGAAAAACTCCAGACATTTACATTCTCAGAAAGAAAGTAATCTTGAACTGGTCTTTAAAGCTATTAGATTTTCTTCNAGAAAAACTCCAGACATTTACATTCTCAGAAAGAAAGTAATCTTGAACTGGTCTTTAAAGCTATTAGATTTTCTTCCTGTATCTAGCATAGTTGTGGCTACTTCAATGCATGGTACACTTGCCCGGACCTGAAATCCAGGTTTCTGTGAAATGCATGGACGTAGATTATAAATAAATAATTTTCTGAACATTCAACAAGGCAGAAGGCATAAGAAGCAATGCTATGCTAAAAGATTTTTGATGCCTTATTAGCAGCTTTCAGTAGTGTGTGAAGAAACATAATGTACTATTTGCAAGACTTTCCAAGGCATATCTTGATGTGAAGGGAACTGACATTTACTGTGATAAGTCTTTATTTAGATAGAGAGAGTGTTAAAATATTGGTAGCATGGTGCTTAAAAACCTGATTTCTGTTCCCTTAAACACTTCAGTGCTTTCCTGCTAGGAGTGCATCTGCACCTTTGGCAATATGTGTGAATAAGAAAGGATTGTTCAAATTCACTGTTACAAATAATCAGTCCTTCAGACTGATGATATATAAAACTAAATATTATTTAAACATTATAGCTTTGTACAACCAGTTAGTTTGGGGAAGCAGGGGAAAATCAAATATGGACAGTATTTATTTTGCTTATATGTAGGTACACAATACACATGCATTCATTCAATACACACAAGCACACATTTGAGTATGGAGACACTGCATGTAGTGTTCTCTTGCCTTATCTCTCTTAGGATGCATCTCATCACAAGAAGAGCTTCACTGGGATGTTACTTGATTTTCCTGGCCAGGAAAAGGAATATTTATGCTTTTTTGTGTGAAAAAAAAAAAAACAAAACTTACTATTTAATCATTCTTTCTTGTGTTATCAGATCTGGCCAAAACAATGACCCATAGCTCATCTTGTCTAGTTTGGGTGTGAGCTGCACAACTGTCTGCCTGATAGTCACCTTCCAACATTCAGAAAATCATTGGACCCGAACGTACAATTTGAAGTGAGAGAAGAGGAAATGATTTGGTGTTGGAGACGATTCAGTCTTCTAAGGCAGCATTAAGCTTATTATAACCCTCAGATGTTGCAAAAATGATAGGAGGGAAGCCTTCTGTAAGCTGGAAATGATGATTGGGTAAAATAGCATAAGGAACTCAAATAAAAAAGTGGAATGAATGGTCACTATTAAAGCTAAATGAAGAAAATAGGGACAGAGAGAAAGATGTCGTGTTTCTCCCTACATAATATTTGGGCTGGCAATCACAATTTCCTTCCAACAAGGTTTGTGACTACTGTTGATTTTTTGATCAGATTTTATACACTATATAATATAAAATTCAGGATTTGATTTAATTCTGGAAGTGGGAACTAAGATTTTTGCAATATACTGTTTATCAGATTTGTACTCTTCATTTAAATCTTGAACAAAAAAAAGGGGGGAGTGGTGACTTGGTGAATAGCCTGGAGAGAAGAAGACAAGAAGGAAAGAACATGAGAGAGACAGACTGTCAGGGTATCTCCTTTTTTCTTCTTTTAAAGCAACTTAGTAAACAGCACAGTCTTAGATCTTGTTGTTACAAGACACTGCTTGACCTGTTGTACAGCAGGGAATCAATTTTTCTGTAGTTACTTACAGGTCTGCATGTCTGATTTGTACTATGTCAATTAAGACTGCCTTTTAGAAAATCATACCTTCTGCATGCTGCAATTTACTCAAACTGTATCAAATGGACCAGTTACAAATCAAGGAAGTGCATAAACTTTAAATTCCCACTTGAAAACTTTTCATAGTTTTTTTATTAAATTCCCCGCTTTAACAAGGTTTCAGGCCAATTGTCAGATGTAAATAAAGCTATGAGTTAATTAAAAAAATTCTATGACCCAAGCTGTGAAAAAAAACTTGATTTTAAAAGAAAAAAACCCCACAAGCATGTATTTTCTCTTAATCTCATTTTTGGATGGAGTGGATTGCTTTCTACAGTAGACTTGAAGAGAGGAGTGGCAATATAAGAAATTTTGTAGAGAATTCTATGAGTTCAGCCGTACTATGGTGTAGCAGACAATTTGTAATCCAAAGTAAGGAGACCAAATGAAGAGCTGCTGTTCATAATCAGTGGTTTTATGAGGATCTGCTTTATTGGTGAGCACATAGATGAGAAGGCAGCAGTCAACACAGCAAAGAATAATTTGGCAGAGTATGGATGACAGAGCTGGGAATTTGGGCTGCTTCATGTTTGGTACCAAGGGGTAGAATAACTGTTTTAATTACATTTAGCTTCTGAGACTTTGACTTTCACATGAACAGAGGATAATTAGAAAACAGTCCTGCTCCAGGCTTGAAGCCTGCTTTTCAGATCCACACAGCTTAGGGTGGAGTGTCAGGACTTGTGTTGAACATCATATTCCCAGGGGCCCCAAGCTCAGCCTCTGGAACTTAAGGATTAGCAAACGGAACGCTTTTGCTCATGAATGAATATCAAGGCACTGCCTGGAGAGACACAGTGAATAAAGCATAGACAACAGAATTATATTCTGCCTTTTAAGTTTTTCCTTTGTTAAAACCCTTTACACAGAGCTTCCATTTAGTTCAGATGCTGAAATAAGAGTTTCTCAATAAAAGAAAACATTTCTCTATTCTCAGATGCAAATAAAATGTTTTTAATGAGGAGAACTTTGGCAATTTTTAAATTTTTTACTTATAAGTGCTTAAATGTCTACATGTACAGATTGTAGTACAATACCACAATACTTGGAGCTGAAGTGTAAGACTGTTAATTACCTAGAATAAATCTTGTAACATCACAGGTCACATCACTCCCTGCCACTTGCAAAAGCATTCATACCTTGTAAGGACTTAAGAATCCAGTGTTTCTCGAGAGTTGCTCAGTTTAGGAGGTAGTAAGAATGCTGATGCAGCTTTACACACAATCCCATCTGTTAGCTGAAGCAATGGTTTCACAATCAGTGGGAATCTTCTTGCATTGAAGCCAAGGACGATCTTTAAGCCAAAGTTAAATCTTCCTTGACCTGATGTCAAAGGATTAATTCAAGAGTTGTATCATGATATCTGATTAAGGATTAAGTATTTGCTTTGGAGTGCCCAGGGCCTTGCACTTAATCCACTAAAAAGGTGCACTGGTACTGCAGGTGGACAGAAAGCAAAATGCAACCAGCAAATTCTTCTAATAAAAAATAGATGAAAATAGATTCCTGGAGTCAGGAATCGTTGCTGAAGTGGAATATAAAAACATTAAAATATTTGATTTAAATATAATTGGTCTGAATATGTATCTCTCCTACTCCATCTATTGAAAATAAAGCTATCTGACATCTTAAAGAATAAAGAGGAGACTAGAAGAAAATCATACTCCTCCTACATACAAAAAATCTGGATGGGTTAGGTATAACTTAAAAAAATTAGGACTTCATTTCTGTAAAATCTGTATTGTCTCATAGAGATTCAATGTGTTCTTTTTAACTGATGATGCTTTTCCTTTGCTTTGTAGGCTTTGAAAGGAAAAATTGGCTTCGGGAGTTGTTTTTTGCAGTATACCACCATCTGGTGGAAGTAAAGAGAAAGGCAAAGATTTTAGGGTTAACCTGTCCAGATAATTGAGACGTTTTAGTTTCCTTGTGCTGATTGTCTTTAATTGGCTCCTGAGGTTTTAAGCACCAAATCACTTTAAACCATGTAATTTTCACATTTCTCTATTCAATTTATTTGCTTCAGTTATTTACTTTTAAGGGGCCCAAGGATATTCTTAAAACTAAATACACATCAGTATTTCTTAATATATCTGAACTGTAGGACAAGACAAAATTTTGCATATGGTTATATAAAATGCTTCAAAATATATTTCTAAATATCCAGCAAGATTTATCATATAAACTACACACTACTTATGTACATTTTAGGTATTGGTAGAATTTAATTTTGTTCTCTTTCCAAAAAAAAGTTAACAAGATTACCTTTGTGCTATTTGGGCCTTTTTTCCCACCAATTTTTGATTAAAATCTTATGGAAAAAGTTCTAGTCTTATTGCCCACTCACTTTGGGAGCTAAATTTCATTTTGCACTGCATTGAAAATTCATGAGTTACCAGAGTTTGCAATATATGCTGATAGTATCTGTGCTCTCTTTGTGGTCTACTACATTCTTTCTGTGTTGTCACTAGCAAATATTAAATATTGTGGGCGTGACAAGATTGGAAATAAAATATGTATCCAAGAGAAAACAAACAAAAAAATTCTACAAAAAAAATTAGAGGGATAAAAAAAAAGCACCAAACAATTACAGTGATATTTGTTTTACACTAGAACTAAATATTCTGCTCTGGAGATTTTTACTAGCATCCTCAGTCTCTCACCTACTTTTTTGCCACCTGCTAGGCTCACAAAGTACTTAGGCATCTGAAATGCTTACTGGACAATTATTTGGGGAATTGAGGTATGCTATCACCAGATGTTGGGGAGTTTGCAGCAGAAGCACCTAAATAGATTTACAGACAAGTCGCTTATGCAGTCTTGGCCACCAGCAAGTCAGCAAATCTTTCCAGAGAATCAAGAGTCTTGCTGAGCTCAGTGACATGATCACAGCCAAGGGTCAGTCTGTCTGCCAGTTTCTGCTGGAGTTTTGGCAAGATCAGCCAGTCCACAAGAGTGTTCCAGGCCAGACAACTGTTCTTTTTTTAAATGGAAAGAAGTTTCCCTATCACATTTTAACCAGCCCTAATAGCACAAAGATAGCACTGTGGACATAACTGTGGCATTGGCATTGTAACAACTGCCTTTCATGTACTTGATAGAAGGATTATTTCTGATCTCTAGAAAGCCAGAGGGAATGCAGCTGGCAGGGGAAGATCTTGGATGGTGCAAAGCTGCTGAGCCTTTCCAGTGTGCCAGGAGGACAGAGATCTCAACAGTGGTATCAGGAAAATGTTGAATGTGGCTTTTGTTCACAATGGTTGCAACACATATGTGGTGGAAGATGATCTCTTTGTCTTGCCTGATATTTCCAGTGGGGTTGTGTTCAGGATGACACAATGCATAGCTGCACACAGTACTTGCAGTTACCTGGCTGCTGACCTTTGCATGAATAGGGGCTACCTGTTACATGTGGTTCCATATCCGTGACTCTTCTCCTACCTGAGATGTTCTGGATGGAGTCAGATATAACTTAAAAAAATTGGAACTGTGTTTCTGTAAAAATCGTTATTTTGTGTAGATTATAAATAGGGATTAAGAGTTTATTTTTTTGTAATTTCAATTTAATTTTGAAGCGCACAACCAGAATAATTTAATTGTACTGTATCAAACAGGTATCACTTTCATAGTTCAATTAAGCATGTGGGACAAGGAGTCCAATTTGCTGGGAACAGAAGTTCATGTTTAAGCAGTATTGCTGAAGAAAAAAAAGGGAAACTTAGATCCAGAGAGAAGGGCAGTGAAAATGACTCAGAAGACCATATCATTTTAATGCCTCAGGTATTTATGAACACAAGATGAGATCTATCACACTTTTAGTAATTTTGAATGGCTTCGTTATAATTGATATTGCCAGTTTTGCAAGGAGATGTTCATTCTTTTTCAATCACTTGACAATGAGTTTCACAACTTAATTGTGTCTTGTAACATGGATCCATTCCTGATATTTTTAAGCAGGGTAGATTTAATTTTTTTTTCAACCTATGTTAACTTTTAGTGAGTGACAAGCAGCATCATTGTTTAAGTGAGAGGCTTTTTTTACAAATATTCTACATTTTAGCGAGTCCTTCTCTTTCATTTCTAAAACTATGGTAATGAGGCTGTAATACATTGCTCCATTACCTTAAGTTCTGTCACACCAGAGAAATGTTTTTTTCTCTAAGAGATCTTGGGGCCAACAATATTTCTAAAATTATTGCCTGGCTTTTTCAGTCCTCTCCATGTACTTGGTTTAACATTGGTAGGCAGGTAAGCACGAAACAGCCCTCATTTATTCCCCCTTGAAGTGGGATGGGGGAAAAGAACAGGAACATTAAAACAAAACAAAACAAAACAAATCTGGGTGTCAAACCACTAATTGAAAAATAAGTCATAAATGAAGGACTAATGGAAGAAGAGAGAAAGAGAACAAAACAAATGATCCGAAGGCAATCATTCACTACTTCTGTCAGGTAGACCAATGTCCAACCAATTCCTCTTTTCCCTTTTTTTTGGCTGATGATGATGCTGTATGGCATGGAATATCTCTTTGGTGAGTTTGGGTTGTCTGGCTTTTCCCTCTCTAGCTATTTTGCACCTCCAACCTAATCAGACTCAGGGTAGAGTGAGAAGCAGAGGTGGCCTTGGTGCTGTGCAGACGTTGTTCACCAATACCTGTGACATCAGTGTGTCGTCAGTATTGTTTTGATCACAAATGTAAACTGAAGTACTGATTGAGGTGTTATGAGGAAAGTTAACTCTATCCTAGTCAGGGCATTACTGTTGGATATGACTGACATTCCCTAAAAGTTCTGTACTATGAACAGCATCAAAAGCAGTTTCATACACAGCCTTCACCAAATTAAAATTTATTCGCCTTGACATGACGTCTTTCATTCTGTTCTTCATCTGAAGGGAGTGCAGGATTAGTCTTCAGTCTCCTTTGTCACTGCTAGGAAGCTGATTTCATTTGTCTTGTTTTAAAGCAAAGGTTTAGTTTTCTCTTGCTTAAGGTCACAAAATTAGTAAACATACCTAGCAGTCCATGAGTTTAATTGAAAATAAAACCCTACAAACACCGGCATGATGCCCCAAATTCTGAGTGGCCAGGACTAAGGTACATAAAAGGGAACTTTCAGAAATTTGGCCTTAGATGTGAGACTGGAAAACATCCTTGGTTTTTCCTGTGTAGTGTGAGTGTGCTGAGTTAGAAGAGTGACTGCAGAGCTTCTCCTGACCCGGCCTAGATCACCCTGTTCTTGACATGCTCAGGACTTCAAAATCTATCTGTGGACCCTTGTGGCTCCTAAATGGAGCTCCACCTCTTCTTCCTCTCTTTTCTGCTTCACTTGCTGGTAGACAATGAAGTCTTCAGAGGCAGAAAATGTGCCTAACGGGGTCAGACTCCTGGGATGAAAATCATGAGTAAGAAGATTTTATTATCTCCAATGTCCTTAAAAGAGAGAGAGAAGTAAGAAAATATCCTTTTACATTTCCTTGTAGGAAAGCATGCAATTTTGGAGGCTGTTGCTATCTCATACTAAGGAAATCAAGCTGTTCCTTTGTATATGACTTTGGCTACATTAATAAAACTATATATTAAAGCAAGAATAGTCGGCCTCCTGCTCATACTTGCCTCAATTTTTTTTCCTTTATTGATATATATATAAAAGCAAAAACAATATTTGTTCAAATCCAAATGCCCAGAATGGTACAAAATGATGGGAAATTAGGTTGTGTTAATCATTCAGTAGGAATAAATGCCGCTGAGCAGAAGACATTTTCAGGAAATTTCACAAAAATCCTGATGGCCAGTAGGTGGTACCCTTATTCCAGATAACAAACAAAGTGGGGGGGATTGGGAGGGGTGGCAGGAGCAGAGGATAAAGCCAAATAACTAATATTTAGCTCAAAATTGTGAATATTTTCCTCCTCTATTAGCCTCTTCAGACTCCAGCACACACTCTGTAAAGATCATTGGGCAAGCTTAATGAGAGTTTGGGCAAGGCATCTGTATCTGAACTGTGAAAGGGTCAGATTCTGTCATCAACAGTCTTGTATTGCTAGAATTAGACACTGCAGTTTTCCACGCAGAATACTTTAACCACCTTGTCATCAAGCTTTTATGCATTTAAGAACTTGATATTCACAGTTAGTACTTAAACATCTGACCCATAGGTTGTACCATTGATGAATATAATTAACTCAATTATGCTAAAAGATGTTTCAAACTTGATGTTTAATTTGTAAAAAAAATGCAATTTTTTTTCTTTTTTTTTCTTTTTTTTTTTTTTTTAGACCATGGAAGGATGATATGAACAAAATGAACTTCAATAACATAGGAAACACTTCTTAAATTATTTTCTTCTTAAAGGACTGCCAAGCCCAGAACAAGTTTTCCAGGGAAATAGTCAAGTCACACCTGTGCAGGTATTTAAGATGTACAGGTGCAGCATTTAGGAATGTGCTTTAGTGATGTACTTGGCAGTGCTGGGTTAATGGCTGAACTGGATGGTCTTAAGGATCTTTTTCAACCTAAATGATTCTGTTTCTAACATTAATTAGTTGGTGTACTGTTCCTTGAAGATATACACATTGAAATTTGATTACAGCAAAACATCAGTGCCTGGGAAATAAAACCAGTCACAAGATGTTACAGAGGAATGGAAATCCTTTCAAACTGATCCTAAAGTTTTTGTGCTGCTAATTGAAATTAGTATAACAAGCTGGTTGTAAGAATAGCTTTTTTTTTTTTTTTTAAGTATAGACGCAACCATCTTCAGTTTGAACTATCAGCCTGAATACTCCTTGGGTGGAGGTGTAGGAGGAAATTGAACTAACAGACAAAGCCATAGGATACATGTCACCCCATGCTTTACCATCTCTTACTCCCAGTTATATAACTAGAATCAAGTTGAATTCATTTGAAAATGATGCAATGTTACCTTTTTTTCCCACTACTTTCTCTTTAATTTTCTTAACTTTTAATTTAAACCAAGAAGCATCGTAAATATTAGATATTGTGAGTCCAAAATCTCTGAAATTTTTACACTAATCTGAAACAGATATGTAAGAATTCTTATTTAAAAAATGAACAGTAGGCTCATGACACCCAAAGAGACCAGCTTCAATAGAAAATATCTTCTGACCTAAAATTCAGCTTTAGACCTTTCAAGATGCACAAAACTCAGAACCTAGCCTTCATACTGAAAATCTCAAATTAATACTAGGAGAGATTTGGCATCTCCAAATTTAACTTCATTATTTTCTATTCTAGCACTAAACCAAACCAAACCAAAACACAAAAAACTATAGGAAATATAATTTTGTCTGAATTGTTGGCTTTTTTGAGTGACAGTTCCTGGAAAAATTTTCATATGATCACAAATTTTATTGGTTCTCATTCTTCATCTCTATTTTCTGTATTTTCTTCTGCCCTCCTGTATCTCTCTCCAATATCCATGCAATATTGGTCTATGCTATGATTCTCTGATATCTCTGTCTCTTCTCACCCCTCAATGTGCCTGGCTGCACTAGAATCCTTTTTTTTCACCCTTGTAATTTTATTTTTTTAATGCTTTACTAAAGGTCATGACTTATGTGTCCAAGGTGTATAAAATGGAAGTGATTGATGTAGTTTTATCCTTTCCAGCCTTAGAATTCCTCTCTCATAGTATAACAAAATTTTTCCAATATCATTATTTCAAAAGCTGAACAATCCTTTTCATCTTGCAAACAAAAAATGTTATTTTACAAAAAAATTCAACTCCAAATGTTCTTTATAATCTTAAAAAAGAAACCCCAAAACCAAAAAAAACAGTGGTCGTGGAAATTACACTAGAAATTTATAAAAGACACTTCAATTAGGCTTCTATTTTCTATCCCTAGGTTTAAAACTCTGCCAAAAGAAACTCCTCCATTTTTATTCTCACAACATTCCTTCCACAGTGCCATGAATTTGTATGGTCGTGCTGTGGAACTTGTTTACTGACAATGAAGTCTGCCTGCACAATTTTCTTCTGATTGAACTCTTAGGTTTTTTGGGTGAAGTAGGAACCTTCACACATTAGTGGGAGCTGTGAGATGTGCTGAAGGCAGACATCTAAACACTGGATAACTCTGAGGTCCTGCAGTAGTAAAAGTGTCTATTCCCTGCAACCTCAAGCACCCAACTGACAATTATCAATGACATGTCATGCACGTCTAATTACATTTTTGCTGTCATCATGTATTAAAAATATGCATAAACTTATGAATTTTGGAAAAGAATTGACAGACATATCAGCTCTAATTTGAAGAATTTTTAAATGCAACCAGAAGATTATTCCTAGGTTTTCTGGTTTTAGCTTTCTTATAACTTTTTTACTATTCACTTAGCTCCTCGTTTGTACTCAGTTGTCTTCACCAGTCTATAGCAACAGCATTCACCTTTTTGGCTATGGAGACTTAAAACACGTATCTGTTATTCAAATAAGCCTTATTTATGGATTTTAAGGAGAAGTTAAATCAGTATGACTTTGCAGTGTTGGAAATCTTTACATATAAAAAAATACTTAGCAAAAATGTAATAGGAATTTTTAATTAAATTTAAGAGAATTTATTTACAGGATTTGGTTTATAAGTTAAATAATCTAATAGGCAATGATTATATATGAGAGGGCTTTTCTTATGGTCATGAGACTATTTTATGCAAAAAATTATGCAAAATTATATGAGGCTAAAAAACTGAAATCAGAACAACATATTTGCAGCCAAACAATGAAAACACATGGTAATCTGGGCCCAGCCTGTAGCTCTGAAATAATTTTACTTTATGATCTTGGTAACTCAGTGTTTCTCCGCTTTATTTCATCTTCTTAGACAAATTCATTTTTATTTCCCTCTCTTCATTTCTCATTTGTAAGTCTTCAGATCTGAGACAATAAGAAGATTATTATATGTGCTAATACTGACACTAAATGAAAGGGTTTAGAAATATCTCTGTGTCGGCACACAACTGCTTAGTCATCAACCACAGTGTCTTCTTTCCATCCACCTGAATCATGTTAGCTCCAGTCCCTTAACTATGCCACTTCAAATGCAAATATGGCCCAATGGTGACTGAACTATCACCACAGTTTTTATTTCCTTCTTAATTATAATCCATGTTATATTTCTCTGTTTGATTCACTATCTGATTTACAGGGTATTTGTACCAGCATAGTTCATGAAGTGGATGGAAACACAGGGCAGAAGAGAAGCAGCACCACTAAACCTCCATTTTCAGCGCAGGGGAAATAGTGGTGAATAAATTTTAATTAAATTCTGGGTAACTCTGAACACAATTTCTTAAAAACCTTCAATAACAGCAGTGCTTGCTTTTCATGGCAGTGGTCTCACTAAGACTTCACTAAGTGAAGTCTTCACTAAGAGTAGTTTAATGACTAGAAGTAATTTCTAAATTAGAATGTGATCAAACCTGTTGAAATGAAGACGTGCATTCCTTTTGATTTCAGTGGTCTTTGGATTTTTTTTGTATATTTTTAGCTATAGAATATTTTGGGAGCACTAGAAACATCCAAGTCACCCTTTGCTTTGTTGCCAACTGTCCACTCCTTACATCTGATTCCTTTTCAATAACTGTGGAATTGCTGTCTTCAGCCTCAAGGAATAGTTCAAGCTAAACCAATTTTCCTGCTTTTTTCTGATTAGATGGTATCCAGGGTGACACCCTGCTTGCTCACTGCCAAAGCATGGCAGGGCATTCCAAAATAAAAGTGTAAGAGTGCTCAGAAATTTAACCCCACTTCTTGCTATGTCCTTTCTTTTGTAGTAGTAAAAGTGAAAAAAATAAGCTAAATTTACCAAATTTTTTTTTCTTACAAATAGTACAAATTCTGATTAAAAACAAAATATTTTTAAAAATCAATTCCGAAAAGAAGCTAGGTGTCCACATTTGAATTCCAGTACAGCTGAAAAAGGAGGGGGAAAAAAGCCAAACACAAAATATCACCTTGGGTTCATAACAGAAAATGATTGCTTAGACACTAGAAAAAATAAAAAAAACAGCTGAAGGGGAAAAAAAAGGATGCATTAACATTTAGGAGTATACATTAGCTCTGTTCTGAGGTGCCACATAGGATAAAACATCCATTCTCCAACAAAAGGGATTGAAACAAACAATTCTTCTGAAGGCTATAAACATTTTTTTCTAATTGTTTCTTCGTGCCTCTCACATTTTGTCTGAAAACTGCAGTGAACTGAAGAAAACAGTAAGAGCAGAAATAATCCCTGATTTTAAAATTTTATGTCATTAAACACTGAAACCTGAAGTTTAGTGAAGACACAAGCTACTGAATGCAGTATTTTGGTACAATGGGACAAACAGGAGAAGCTCCCATAAGAGTTCTAGTACATGTACACATCATTTATGAAATTATTAATTTTATCCTTTGGAATAAAGACTGTTTCAGAAGAAAGGTGCTTTTCTATAGCTCACAGTGACATAAGGGAAGAGGCACTCTGTCCCAGGTTCCTGAGATGCAAAAATTCAGATTCTTGGGAAATCTGCTGTAGCACTCCCTTTTGTGAGACAGAAGGAACCTTAAGCTGCTGACTTCTTACTCCAAGTTAAAGATCCTTAAAAGACTTTTGAGGCTATTTTAATAATCTTGGTCTATTTAATTATTATATTAAATAGAAGAATAGAAAATAAAGAAGAAAAAAATCCAACCAAACTTTTGCTTCTTCGTTAGTATTGAAAATGCTTATTCACAGCAGTGTAATTCAGATAAGCATCTGGTCCAAAATGCTGGCACAGACAAACGTTTGTTTTCTTTTTTGAGAACTAGGAATTTTTCCAAGATATCCTGACTACTGGGAGCATAATGTCTGACCACAGTATGCTCACCAGATGGTAGATGTTTCCATGTGGGTAAGTATTAAAAAAGTTCAAATTCTATGCAAACTGTGAAGTAAGGGTGGGAAAAGTTTGCTGTTGTTTTCCAGTTTTAGCTGCCTCTGCAACTCATAAATGCGAGAGAAAAAAATCCAAAACTGCAAAACAAAGCTAATTTGAGTGGAAAAAAAAAAAGATAAATATCTTGCAATTTTTATGGTATATGATCTATCTTTAATGACTATTTCAGCTGGGGGTTGAAAACTTTCTTTTAGTCTTGTTTCTTTTATTTCCTTAACATCTTTATTACTTTGCTATTACAAAAACAACAAAACAAACAAAAAAAACCAACTTGCTGCTCTGAAATGTGTTTGCTCCACTAAAAACTTCAAGCAATAGTTTTTATAGGGAAAAAAAAATGTGAGGGAAAAAAAAAACCCACCAAAATGTCTGTTTCTATGGGTCAGCTGAAGGTTTCATACAGCCAGCTCCTTGTGGCCATTCTTCCTGCTGGGCAGGAGCAGAGGGCAGTGTGGGGCAATGCCTCTGGCGTGCCAGGTCCTCATCCTCGGAATAGTTAAAATGCTGATGGATGCATGTTTGGCAAAGACACTGAATTGAGCACTTTTCTTCTTCTGGCTGCTCTGGTGGGTCTGTAAGTAAGCAGAGTGAGGAGAGAACACCACAGAACTGGCTGGTGGTAAGGTCTAAACCACTCCAGCTGTCGGCTGGCTGGCTGCGAGTCGCAGACCTGTGGTGCTATAAGGCATGCCCAAGCAGTCCTCTAGGCGATGCAGCACCCCAAATTTGGCTCCAGTACCCAATCTCAGCAGGAGCAAACACCTCTCTAATTTAAACAGCTGCAACAATGTTTGCTGGTTGGTAATTTGTCCCAGATTTAAAACCACATAGACAGCTAGAGGGTACACTGACACCACAGAGTGCTCAAGCAGAAAGCAAGCTGGTTTGCATGAAAAAAGATCTATAGCTGAAGTGGAATAGCAAAGAAGTGCAAAATTTTTAGAATATTTTTAACTAAGTGCAGTGGGCTTCAGATCACATATCCACAGAGGCACATGAAATGGAAGAAATGCCACAGTCAAAAGACAGGGTAGCAGAAGAAAATGTTCTTTAGCCTTCCTAGTTGTGAACTTTAAATAGCTAAGACAGCTTCTTACTCTCTCATGCTCCCCTCTACCAAAAGCTTATTGCTCACAATGCCTTTCCACTTATTTGTGTTTCTGCTGCGTGAGCAAGTGCCTGCAGTGAGCAAGTGAGTAGTGAAAACTGGATGTGAAGAAGGTGATGACAGAAATAGGCAATGCACCAATACAACCAGTTTTTTTCCCCTTTCACTCTTTGGGAAAGCTATGTCTATGAAGATAAGTAAATAAAAGCAAATATTAGCCAAAAACTACCAAAACTATGAGTAACATTAAGCAGGATTTTACAATATTTTTTCTTTAAGACAGCAAGATGAATATTCAGTCTTTAATAAGCATAAAAAGGTAAATGTTGATTAACTAAATGCATACAAACCTAGTGGGGATCTGACTATGGAGCAAAACAAAAAATGCAATGCCTTGCTGCTGACAGAACAAATCAAAGTGAGGGAATGTGGCCATTACAGGCCCAGGGAGAATCTTAGAGGATTTTTCCAGTCTGGCTTTCTCAGGCTCAGCTAGGATTTTCCCCACGCTAGAGACCTTTCTCTACTGTAAACATAAGAGAAAGAATTATAACAAAAGATAAACACCTGTTGGATCCGTGAGAAAGCCTGGGATGAGAGGTGTCTCCTTCTCTGACCAATGAACTGTCTGTATTTTGTTTTTCATGAGCTTTCTTATTTAAAGAAATGTCTTTCTTCAATAAATCACTCCTCCTTGCTCTTCCTTGCTGTATGCAAGAGAGTCATGTTACTGTGTCCTTTTGCTGCTCTGTAACCCTTATACAGTAACAAGGGAAAGGGAATTTTTCCATTCATATGGTCTTAGATGGGAATTTTTTCATCACAGAGTCCTGAAACAAAGATATTCTATGCTTCTTTAGACAAATGCTTCAAAATATATTTTTATGACTTAGACACCTTTTATCAAATATGATATTATGAAAACAGTTGATTTCAGTTTCATACCAGATTAAACATATGTCTGCCATTCCCTTGTTCTATAATGTTTATACTAAAGCTATTGAAAAAAACAAATATATTTCTTCAGTTTAAAACAGAAAGAAATGAGCTTTCAAATAAACCAAAACAAGAAAAAATGTTATCAATAGCTTGTGGACAAGGTAAAAATATTAATCATGATCAATATTCAAGTAACGTAACATCTGTTTACAAAACAACTTGGCAAGTGATATAACCCAAGAGATTACATTATATGGAATTGGCTTAGTATCAGAAGAAAGCATGATTAATGTTGCAAAAGTTAATATCCAAATTATTTCTGACACACTGGTTTCTCTCCTTAGCCAGAAAGCTTAAAGTCTTTGGCACAGAAGACAGCCGTAGATGTAGGGGTTTGCAACACTTTTATTAATGCACTTATGTACACACATGCCACAGTTACCTAAAAATCCTTACCTGACTTTTTTCTTTGTTTTTATGTGAGGAGCAGTTATCACAAATATGCTTGAGTAAACATGTTTTTTACTTAGAGTGAACATATTGCATATCACAATTTGAGTGTTTAAAGAAATGAACATAGACCTTTGAAAACATTTGTTGGCTGTGTTGTGTTGTTTATTCCCCAATTTTTAAGAGTTTCTGCATAAACTAGAACTACAACTACCCCTTTCCAAAAGAACACTATAAGTGTACAGATGGGAGCGAGTTGAGGTATTGAGAAGAAGGAGGACCTCATGTTGATTTTAATATACAATTTTGAGTAGGGAAGAAAGGAAACACAGGGAAGAAATTGCATCTTTGAAAGGTAGCAGACTACCACTAGACAGAAGACCTGTTTGGGTTTGTTTGTTTTCTCCTTCCTTGAAAGTTGCTATTCAGCTCTGTGGAAGGGAGAAACATGGCTCATTTTGCAAATGCAAAGCCAAACTGCTGCCAGGAACCACTTGAGGAGTTATTAACAAAACCTGTTTGCTTTACAGGGTTTCCATGGAGGTGAAACAGTGTGCATATAATTTTGACACAATCAGATAGTGCTCTCTTAGGGTTACATGGCAGAAAAAGAATTAGTATGTCTCTTTTAAGAGGGTGTCTCATTAGACCATGCTTATTGTCCTCTCAGCATATGTGGCATTTAAATGTAGTGAGCAATGGCCAAAAGCAGGAAGTAATTCTGAGAAATAAATGTCAGTAACCATTCCAGTTTCCTGAATGGAGGCGAGAGTGCTTTGGTAATATTCACCCAAGATGGTATTCATTTATGCAGTATTGAAATTAAAGAGAGAAGAAGGGAATGGCTGTGTGCACCAGTGAAAACATAACATGAAAATAGAATAGATTCTAAAGTTGTAAATGAACTGAAATATCCCAGGTGGCATGAGCACACAGCAAGGGACTTTCAGTAGCAGCAAAGGCTGGTGTACAGGTTTAACTTACACCTTTTGATCTCTGCTGTGGTGCATGGTATACTAAAGAAAAAAAGCCAGAATACTTTAAATTGTTGCTCCAAAGACTTCAGTCTGGTAAAAGTAAAACCAACATTAATGGGTAAATAGCAATAAAGAACGAAGTCAGCTATTTAACTGAAGAGAGGAAATTAACATCAGCTTTTGATATTCAGTTTTACTTGTTAAATGTGAAACTCTTACATAAGTCCAGCAAAGCGCTGGAAAAGGGTTTAATCAGCAATATAATCCTACTTAAAGTACTTTCAAGTTCTACATGGAATTTTAAAAACCTTTTTGCAACTATCAGAGCAAACTGGAATTTTATTTGAAAACAGTAGTAGGTAGCATGACAGTTGAAAAACATCTAGAAATGTGGCTGAAAAATAGTCTATATCTGCTCAGATGCCAATTCCATTTAGTGGAAATTTAACAGCAGACTACTATTATGGATATGGTATTGAAATTAATCTTTCTCTGTAATTAATTTCATTGTTAAACTAACATGCAATAAATAATTATTTGGCTTGAGATGGAGATATATATTCCTTTTTTTAAGGCTCAACAAATTATTCTCATTGCAAGACAGTATTTATGAGGGAGACACTGAACATCCCTTCTGGGAAGAATGGTGTTGCTGATAGGAAATTATCTGTAAGTTACTATATATCATGTAGCTTAATTTGGATTTATATGCATTATATATAATAATACAAAACTAGATCTGTATCTCTAATTATCTAGGCGATAAATGCGCAGAACAAACCTCTTGCATGGCCTCCCACCATCATGAAGGACTCAAGTAGAAGGAATCAGATCTTAGACAAGTGTTGTACAGTGGGATGACTCTGGAAAGGATCCTGTTTCTCTTCTTTTACAGCAAAAGCAGCAATATAGCCTTGCTTTACCTGACTGTCTGTTCTGCCAAAGGGCATGCATACCTAGGTGACACAGTATGTATTTGCTCTGACAAACCTAGTAAAAGAGGCAAGGCATTGGAAAATGTCATCTGAAGATACCAAAATACACCTATTTGGAGAATATCTTTGTTTCAGTCTTCCAGGGCTGCTAAAACTAAAATGAAGATGATAAAACAAATATTTTTGTATGTGTGTATATATATATAATTAGTTTGCAAAATCACCCTTTCAGTTTTCTATCATATATAGGTCAATATAGTTTTGATTAAAGGGAGTAGAAATTTAATAATTTTTGCCTCCAAGGACTTAGGGTTGAAAAACAAAGATTAAGCACCTTATTTTGCTTTGTCTGAAAACTGATGGAGTGGTGGATATTTGTTCCAATTAATTTGTCTGTGTATATGGCATATGACATAAAAATCATATAATTTGTTTTCATTATGATACGTATGTATTTTCAGCTTGGTTTAACAAAATACTGTATTTTACCATTTGAGGATATGACACTGCTAGAACTCATGACACATGATCTGCATTACAAGTCATAATTTAATACTTATTTAAATGTAGCCTAACAGAACTGCAAATTTAACCAGAGAGCAGTAAGAACTATTATATCCATCAGATTCTCTGAAATGCTTCACAGTGAAAACTGATGTTATCTACAGTCTATAAGACTTAACTATGTGGTTTGTTACTTTAATAAGTTTCCAGAATGAAATAATCTCTAAGGTGTCATAGTTTGCTCTTTATTTAACTTTTAATAATTCAATAATGAACAAGTTCCCAATGTCCTTTTATAAAAGCAAAAACATTAGTGTCTTACATAGGAGAATACTGAGCACAGTAAAACAGAGCACCATGTTAGAAGATTGATCTAAAAATATCACATTTGTATAGAACCTTAGTGAATTTCTTTTATCATGGTAGTTATCTTAAGTATTCTAAAACTGGTTTTCCTGAAAATTGCCATGTCCTGGGTTTGTTCATTCTGCAGTAAGGGGACATTTCTTCTTTTAATTTGCTGTGAATAGTATTTTACTTCCCAAGAACTCCCTATGTTACACAATGAGCAATCCCAAACAGTGTTAATAGGAACAATATATGTCAATAAGTTCAGAACAAATGCATCCCTGTAACGACTGCGGTGCATATTTTCAGTACTTGTGGAAAGTACAGGTGTCTCAGCCTCACTTCAGTGCCTGGTAATGTTATGGTGATTATTCAGGTGAGAAACACCTGAAAGACAACTCAGTCATTGGTCACAGCCAGTACAGCTTCATAGGAGGGAAGTCCAGCTTCCCGATTTCCCTTCATGACAAGGTAACCCACCTAGCTGATCAAGGCAAGCCAGGTGATGTGATCTTTTTGGATTTCAGCAAAGCTTTTGATAGTGTGTCTCACCGGATCCTTCTGGAAAAAATACCCAACACACAGCTGGACAAAGACATCATGTGATGGATTAGCAACTGGCTCACAGTCTGGCACAAAGGGTTACAGTGAAAGGGGTGCCATTGGACTGGGGTCCTGCCATTAGCGGGGTTCCACAGGACTCATTCTCAACCTTGAGTTCTTCAACATCTTCAGAAATGACTTGAAATGCAGGACTGAGAGGGATACCAAGTGAGTTTGCAGAAGATACAAAACTGGGAGAAACTGTCAACTCCCAGAAAGGCCCTGTAGAGAGACCTTGAAAAGTTAGAGAGGTGGGCAATGACCAACCATATGAAGCTCAACAAGGACAAGTGCTGGATTCTGCACCTGGGATGGGGCAACCCTGGACGTATGGATAGACTGGGAAGTGAGATGCTGGAAAGCAGAGCTGTGGAAAGGGACCTGGGGATTATGGTCAGTGGCAAGCTGAACACAACTCAGCAGTGCCATGGGAGTCAGGAGGGCCAATCCTGCCCTGAGGGTATCAGGCACAGCATCCCCAGCCAGGCAAGGGAGGGGATTGTCCCCTCTGCTCTGAGCTGGGGCAGCCTCACCTCAAGTCCTCTGTGCAGTTTTGGACCACAATATAACAAAGATATTGAGGCCTTACAGAGCATAGAGTGCACCCCAGAGGGTGTTTGGGCACTGGCACAGGCTCCCCAGCGAAGTCTTCACAGCACCAAGCCTGACAGAGTTCAGGAAGCATTTGGACAATGCTCTCAGGCACATAGTGTGATTCTTGGGATATCCTGTGCAGGGTTAAGGGTTGGACAAGGTGATCCTTTTGGGTGTCTTCCTACTCAGCTTATTCTGTGATTCTGTGATTCAGTTTGTTACAAAAATATTGATGTTCGGTCCATAAATTAAGCCAGGAAACACACACTAGCAGAATCAACTGTATACACCAAAGAATAGAGTTTTGTAATACTGCTAATCAGTGGAAGAAGAAACAATCAAGCTTTGTAAAGCACTAGTGAAGGTAAAAATCTTGATTAGATATTTTCCTTGTCCTTGAAGACAATCACTTTTCCTAGCACATGAAAAAAACCCATCTCTTCAAATATATCTTTCTGAAATCTGGCTGAAAACCAATTATCATTGATTTTATGGCTTTTTTCTTTTCTTTCCAAAACCTGGTAACCTTTTTCATGTGAATGTGATGAATAAAATGTGTGTCCAGTGATGGAGAAGATAGATGCTCTATAATGAGTGCTCAAAACATTAGTTTCATAAATGAATTCTAGAATCTCCTGGAATAAATATATTGTTAATAATTTCTTCAAAGTCAGGTCAAATTCAACAATAAGAATGGTGCATGTCTGTCATTTTTAGCACTTACCAGTAGTCACAGCCAAGGAAAGCTTTCTCTGAGGGCATTCGTGGGTTTGATCTCCTGTGATTGGTAACAACCAGATGAGAGATTTTGTGCTAAGCCATTAGGCCAAAGATGAGACTCATTACTAGTGTTATTTTAAAAAGAAACCAGTTTTGTTCAGCTTGTAATTCAAAAATACCATTTAGATTGCTTAGGCTTATGTTCAGAGCATTTAATTTGTACTAGCCATTCACATTGTCTATGGCTTTGATTACAAAAGTATTTTGAAATCTTGGGATTGAGTGTATTTTCAATTCTAATTTAGAAGAATGCTTCAGACATATTGCATTTCTGAATAAAAGTAAAAGTTCCTGGTTCATTAACCTTGTAATGTTTGTTTAGGCCCTAATCGTTAGAGATGAAGGAAAGTTAATGAATTACTAGTTAATTATCAAATGATCAAATGGATACAGAGGAAAACAACAGAGATGATCAGAGGGCTGGAGCACCTCTGCTGTGAGTGAAGGCTCAGAGTTGGGGTTGTTCAGCTTCAGAACAGAAGGCTGCATGGAGACCTCATAGCACCTTCTAGTACTAAAGGGAGCCTACAAGAATGCTGGAGAAGGACTTTTTACCTGGGCATGTAGTGGCAGGACAAGGGGGAATGGCTTGAAGCTGAAAGAAAGGTTTAGAATAGATAGTGGGAAGAAATTCTTTACTGTGTGACAACAAGGCACTGGAACAGGTTGTCCAGAGGAGTTGTGGATGCATCATCCCTGGAGGTGTTCAATATTGGTCTGGGTGTGGCTCTGTGCAACCTGATCTAGTGGAAGACATCTCTGTTCATAGAAGAGGGGTTGAAACTAGATGATCTTTAAGGTTCTTTTAAACCAAAACCATTATGTGATTCTATCAAAGGAAAAATAAAAGAATGACAACATATTTTAAAAAAATAAGGATTGACTAATAACTAATTACCAGCTAATTATTTTTGAAATGTGGAATATCAACATTTAAAATCAAGTCCTTCATAAGTATATATATTAATTTAAGATTAGCATGTATTTGCTTTTTTTTTTTTTTTTTTTTTTAAGAGCCTTAATTTTCCTATTCAGGTCAAACATGTATGACACTTTTAATCTATTTTATTGAAGATACATATATAAAACCACAGAGATTTAGGTGTGTATTAAGGAACAAAGAAGCAAAGGCTTTCATTGAGAAAAAGATGTTTTTCTAAGTTATGTAGAAGAATATATTAGAAGATTTATTTCACAATGTACCTTACCCCTGTATTGAGTGGTTTACCAAAGCTGGACCCAAATTTATTCAGATTTATGAACCAGGAAAATCAATCATATTGATGTTTTGTGTAGATTTTAAAAATAATTTATCCTTCTGAAATAGCCATGTTAGGTTTGTATGTACTCACCCAGTAGCTAGTTCACTCTTTGTCAGTGCAAGCAATCATATGCTATACAGCCTCCCTCTGTGATGCACTAGAAGCCCAGACTAACACTGAAGTCATATGGACTGCAGGAACTTTTTTGCTTGTTGTCTAGAGCCAGGCAAAATATGTTTATAGGAAATAACTAGAGACAATGGGAAGATGTCTACAATACTAATAAAATCTCAAAAACCCCAAAACACCCCAAAAAACCCTAATTCAGAAACATATTAATTTCTCATTGTGTCAGGATTCTTCATTTTGTGTCTATTGACTACAGATCATCCAGAACTGACTGGAGATAACATTCACTCCCAGCTGATTAACCCAGTACGCTTCGCATTTGTATCATTCATGAACTGAACATGTAGATAGGGAAGGTATGACAATCCTTGGAAACCATGCTCTAGTATTCAACTATCTGCAAATTTCTCAGAGGGAGTTCTCCACATCATGAAGGAACAGAAAATGTTGAAGCTGAGATCTATTAAGATGTCTCTCTAAGAGAACAGCGCTGCTCTTGAGGTACCTGTGTTTGATACTGACATTGGTACTCAAGCAGAAGGCTTGCTTGGTGTGAGGCAATTTGAGCAAGTAAGGAGAGTAAATTGGTCCCTTAGGTAATATAGAATCCAAGTAATGCTCATTTCAGTGAAAGGACCCAGGAAAAAAACAAAGGATATTTGTTGAGACAGAATAACAGATGCAATTATCTATTTTTTACATAATTGTCATGTCAGATTTATAATTTTATACATTCCCTTTTGACAAGAAGTTGCAATGACTAACCACATTATTTTCTTACAGTGCTCAAAAGTAAACTGTCTGTTTCAGGACAGATCTCCTTGTCACAACTGCCTGGAAAAGAAACACATTACCAAGTACAGTACAAACGCATACTACCATAAGATTTGAAATTTTTATGTGCAATCCAATTTCTTTCAACAACATAATGGTCATAGATTTAAACCTTTTGGTAATTATAAGATGGGATTTTTTTTTTGTTCTGTATAGTCCATAAAATCTCTTTTACAGAGAAATAATAATAAAAAAGGGTTTAAAGATCTCAAGAGAGGTTTGAGAACCTTTTGATTTCTATAAAATTCAAAATTTTCAACAAATAAATGTTTGTATATTGCCTGACCAAACTGGTAAAAAATAAATTGCTTTTGCTTGTTTTGTGATTTCCCCAGATATTCTATGTCTCTAGTGAAGAGCTGGAAGTGTCTGTTTTTCTGGGGAGTGGCACCAGTTGTGACCCAGTTGATTGTATGCACTCTGTACCTCCTCAGGTGGCCTTGCTTTATTGGTTTGGTGTTTGAGAAGTCCAGACGCTAATGCTCCTAATGATCAGCCATTCTTTTTGACTTTTAGTAACAAGTATTCTCATGCAGTTAATATCAAACAGAACTTTGTGCTCGACATCCGTTATTTCAAAATTCCCATTTTTGAACTCCCCTAGTCTCAAGTAAGTCGTACATTGTCTTCCTTTTTTACTGCCTACAATCTTTTCACCTACTTCCAGGGCCCCATGATGTAAAATGTCATTTTGCCGATCTTCAGTTCCAGTGACAACTTTAATTTTACTGATTTTAATGGGCTTTTCAAATACAATCCCATAGAAGTCTCCAGTAGAAGGAGCTTTGCCCCAGAAGTATTCATCAATGCTGCTGTAAGCCTTACTTGCCTCATAGTTTTCAAATACATTCATATTGGTGTGCAAGTTTGCAGGTGGGTTGTCAGGGATATCAAAGGATTCCTCTTCAAAGTCATCATCCTTTAACTTATTTTCAGCTCCTTTGTAAGATGAGTAGTATCCCATGTGCTGGAAGAGAGATGGCTTAAAACGTATCACTTCCTTTTGAGCTAACAGCCCGCGAAAGTGGATGAGCAGCCAGTCACAAGGCATTTCTTGGTAAAACATCAATAGAAAATGGGCCAGGCGTGGTAGGTCATGAGAATGGTAAAGCTTTCCAATGTACCCCAGCTTGGAGAATTCCAATGTCACCCAGTAGGATCCTTCTCGTGAGGTAATTACTTTCTTAACAGCAGTCAAAAAATTCTTTGAACAGCGAACGTCGTCTTCCAGCATCACATAATAGTCAGAAAGATTAGCACAAAAGTTTAGAAGGAAAGCATAATCTACATTTTGTTTTGATCGAAACTTCACACGGTCCTCGGGGTCATTGTAATTTCTCTTAAGGCCATCCAATACAGGATAGTAATCCTCAGGGACGTGAATAACTATTAATCTGCCCGCAATTATATGATGTGCAAATTTCTGTGAAATATCCTGGACCATCCCTTCACACCAGGCTGAGTCAAAATCTGCCAGCTGTACTACCACTGCAATTTCTTTGAGTTCCTCATAGCTTGACTGCTCAAATATGGACTTGATGGTCTCAAGCAAGTAATTTCCCTTTTTCCGTTTTACAGAGGATAGTCCAATTGTAAGATACCCTGTAAAAAAAGACAATTCAAACAAAAACTGAGTATCTGATACTGTAAGCAATTTTACCACAAAGGTATTCTCCAGAGAGGTGTTTATATTAAATAAACCTCATGAATGGTGAAGACTGGGAAATTTGATATGTGAACTTATTAAACTGCAAGTAAAGATGAAAAACCTTTATTGCCTTTTCATTAGGAAGTATGATACTGCAAGCAAATAGATGTATGGACACTATTGTGTTGAACATTCACTTGTTTACTGCAAGCACATTGGACTACTTTGGGCAAAAGGCAAAGCAGTGTGTACATTTATGCCTTGTAGACAAAACCATAAATACAATGATAAGGCTGTAAATCTGCTAAAGGAAAGGGGATTATGAGGGGATTATTCACACCGTATTTTGAAAGCAAGAAACTACAAAATGCAGCACTTTTATCACTTTAAGCTCTATAAATGTCTACTTACATCTATGCATAATTTTACATTTTTATGAATTCTGCATCAATAATTATTTCTCAGTGTGTCAATTTTCAGGTGAATTTGTCTAGTTTTTCCTTGCTAGTAATTTTTCGTCTTACCCTCTTTCAGGATTTCTTAAGCATTTTGCAGGGAGTACCCTCTTGGAAGGTACCATTTACACATTATTTTAAAATAGAACTTTTTTCCTTGTTTGTGCAAATAATTTTACCAGCATTCAAAATCGGGATTTTTTTTTCAGATATTTGATAATATATCTCTATTTTTCTAACTTCTGACGTAAAAAAAGTTAAGACTTTGTAATTGATAGGATGTACTTAAGTTGAACCTATCCCAACTTTCTTAATATATAGTCATTTGTAAAAGACTGCTCTAATAGCGATTCAGGATTTCCCTTGAGGCTTAAGTTTGCTCAAAATGAAGTTGTACAGTGAAGTACAATCCCCAGAAGTCATTTATGCTGCCTACAAAGCCCCAAATTTTTCAAATCTAATTTGAACAAACTTTATAGCTTTCTACAGCTCACATATTATTTTATTTTACCTTCTGGGGTTGGACTTCCTAGCCTTGTTTGTGTATGGGAAATGGTTGGTTTGGAACCCAGAGGACACCTGCCTTGGTACGATTGTATTTCACTTTCAGAGGGGGGTCCTGAACTAGTTCTGAAATAAAAATAATTAAATAGACCATCTGCAGATGGCTGTGAGAAGACTCCTCCTTTACAGTCCCAGTAATAGCACAATCCTGATCCCTTTTTAGCACAGCTAAAGGAGCAAGGAGGTCTATTTGCAGCCACTGGGCCAGCAGAATAGTGGATCTGAGGGGTTTACATATGTGATGCCAAGCATACTTAAGATTTGATTTAGCAGTTATACAGAGATTGACAGAAGATGGTTGCAGAACACCACCAGCACATGCCTTGCTTCTGCTACTCTAAATCATCTTCCTCTTGCATGGGGGGAGATCCATGGAATTATGCTCACACAGACCATCCAGGGGATGCCTGCAGGGCATCTACGAGTCGGTCATGGAGTTGGTCAGAAGGTAGTCAGGCTGTTGGACAAGCACTGCTAGGTCTGGACTAGCAGCCACTCAAGAATGGCCTGTGGTAGCTGTCCCACTAACTGGAGACTGTCACTGCTTAACTCAGCCCCTCTTGCATAGAAATCCCACAGGGACTATAGGGATTTCACGCCTTTTTAAAATTACCTCATTTTGCAGCATTCAAATTGCAGTTACTTACTTTTCCTTGGTAAAGGTGTGCCAGCTAGGTAGCGATAGGAAATGTTTATAGATCCTGAGAAATTAGACAGATCTTTAAAACTGTGAACATAACGTTCTGGGTTGAGCTGGTGTGTGGCTGTTTCTCTGATTAACTGCTTGTCCCCTTCCTATTAGTGGGAAAACAAACATAACAAAAAAGGGAGAGAGACAGAAACACATTTGTGAATGCCAGCTAGAGAGGAAACATGGACAGGCAGGTTTCCAAGAACAACATCTTTCAGTTTCAGCTTTCATGAAAGCATGTAGATGTCACCTCATTTAAAACAAAAAAAGCCAAACCAACAAAACCCCCCCAAACCAACAAGCAATACTGAATATCATACATTTTGGCTACAGAAAATCTAACAGAAACCTTCAGATTACAGTAAAAGGAAAAGGAAAAAAAATACTTCGCATAAAACTTTGAAAAGGTAGCAAACATTAAATTATTGGCAAAAAAATGCTGCAATATTCAAAAGAGGGATAAGAAAACATCACTCAGCAACAGATAAGATAATTTTTACAGACATAGAAATGGGGAAGACTTTAAAAAATTGTTTTCAGTGATTAAAATATCTACCAAAACTGCTGCAAAAAAAGACAAATCTAGATCCTGGCATCTAGCTCATTTTGACAATTTTCTGAAAACCTTTGACTCAGGTTTGCAATGAAAAGAAATGCATGTGATCAAGCAGACAGTAAAAGTTTCTCTGAATTTGGAGAACAGTTTTTTGATGGCATAATAAAAAGGTACATTTATCACCATGCCTCCTCTTCCTGCCTCCTTCTTCAGACCTTTTCTTCCAAGAGGATTCCCTAGTCATAGTAAAGATGCAGAAAGGAAAGAGTGGCTTCGCCAGTAGTGCCCTGTCCATAAGGTCACTTGGGCCCCAGGGAAAATCTCTTCCTCAATCCTTAAGAAAAAGGAAAATATCTAACAGTTCTTGAAGAGTGAATTTAAAAGTAGGAATGCTTCTTTAATTTATCTGGTTTGATTTTAGTCCGATGACAGGCCCACGTATGAATGAATTTGTTTCTTCTGATATATGCAGTATGTTAATGCACTAAATCTTCTGGATCCGTAATTAAATGGGAGCATTGTGCAGTAATAGTACTGCTGCTAGGAAGAACAACCATTGAAATAGTAAACAGTACACATATTTAATGGCACAAATATTAAAAAATGTGTCAAAGTTACATTTTACAGCACGAAGAAATATTTCTGTAAACTGATCATACATTCATTTATAGTTCATTGTGTTTCTTGCATAGAAGTAGTAAATAATGCATTTTTGAGCTTTGTAAAGATCTTTGGCAGACATCCAGGGGCATCTACCTGCACTTTTATGCTTTCTTGATCTTGAGTGTCTCTTGAGTAATTTCTCTCTAGTGCTTATGTGCCACTTTTCATTTGCTCATAAATTATGAGATGAAGTTTGATGATCAGGTTCAAGATTAAAATGTAACTCAATGATCTAGAAAGAAAGTACACCAAAATTTCAGGAGATTTCCCATGAAAAATGTCAGATGGAAAAGAAAAAAGGTTGGTACAAAAACTCTTTTTTTTCAGAACCCTTTCTTTAATATCAAAACATTGTGTCATGGAGTCCAGAATGGAGCACCAATATTCCTTGCTTCATAAGGTTTTGGAATAGAAACTTATTCTACTGAGGTTTTGCTACATAAAATGTTTAGAAATAGAAAATTTCAGAAGAAAATGTTTTGATTTTAACAAGCAAAATATCTAAACTGACCACAAAAATTTTCCTTTTCTCTTCCTCTTTAATAAATGACTTTTGTGGCTAATATTTCTTCTTAATAGTTGCTACTTCGTTCTTTTGTTTAATGACAGCCAAAACTGGAATCCGTTTTTTTTTTTAAAGATTAAAATCTGGTTTTTTCTATCTCTGACTACTATGTAGAAGTCAGTGAAGTTGAGGAGCTTGATTAACTCTCCTAGGTTTTCTTCTCTAGCTTTTTCTAGAATGATTTTGGCTTTCATCTGTTAACTAACCTCTAACTTACATTCCAGTGTTTGCTGGGAGTTTCATGTAGGTGCCCTAAAGTGAAGCGCCAGAGTTCTCCACCCTTTATGCCCTTTATTCTGCTCTGCTAAGGGTGTTGTATCAACTACCATAGTGCTATTCTTTGCATAGTGCCCAAAATAGTGATTAGTATTCTTAGAAGAGTGCAGAAAACAAACTTCACTTACAATCCACTTACAACTCTGAAAGGTATGAAGTCCCCTTATGAATACTGTGATACCTGGTATATTTTACCTTAGTATGTCTTCAAAATGCTTGATCAAATGTAGCACATATACTGCAGATGAAGCACCTTAAGACACATGCATCAGCACTCCATAACTGCATACCCTCTACCCAATATACTTCAGATATTTTGCCACATGGGCCCTTACTTTCCACTTGTCCAGAAAATGCCGTGCAGAAAAAAGTGAGGAGATTCTCTAGACATGTGAGACCCTTTGAGCAAAGCCAGGAAGTTTCTCTTCTCCCTTCTTAAGGTTTACCAAATAAATGTAATTTTAATATTCTAACTTTGAGAAAAAGACCACTTGTCTTACATCTGGTGCCAGAGACACCAGCATCACAACCCCTTGCACAGCCTGCTGCCGGAGACTGGGAGGAGGAACTCTGGGTCAGTTGTTTTCCTTTTACCAGTTACCTTTAGAAGATAGTCCAGCAGGATATTGGCAGCAATTGAGAGAGCATTTGAGGCTCTGAGGACTTTCAGATTTTCACTCCCTGAGGGAAACTGGTTAGCTTGCTGTCCTCAAAAGCTTTCCCCAAGTATATTTCTCTTCACCACAAACACTGAAATTGCTCATTTTTTACCTCAGTAGACAAAACACACCAGTCATGGTGTGTTTGGAGCTGTCAGACAGGGTCAGGAAATTTGAGAATAAAAATAAATAAATAAGCTAAAAAGTCAACACCCTAATACACTTGAAAAACACTTGATGGAAGGTAAAGGTATCAAGAGACCTGGAAGAACTCTCAGGAGACTTGGCAAGAGACTTGGCTGAGAGCTACGTGAGTGCAAACATGCCAGAACTGTGATGAGAGAAGCAATGAAAGAGAGTGAATTTATAAAAAACATGGGGGGAAAGAGCAAATTAAGAATAAGACATGGAGCCATCTGGGGAGCTGGCAAATAGGACAGGAAAAGATTTCAAAAACAAGCCAAGAGGAACACTGTTAGCAGTGATAATTCAGAAACATCTGGGGGACTTTGAAGAAATTAGTGAACAAAGAAGAAACATTAGGGAAAGTGCCACTAGGAAAAAAAATGAAGTGATTAGTTAGGTCAAATTTAATTATAACCAAGAAATGTTTGCAATGGAGTAATATGGTACAAGCATGGAGTATATTTTCAATGGCTTAAGAAAGTATTAGCATAATATTAATATTGTAAATATTTACAATACTAAGTAATTTTGTAATTATAATATTTTAAATTAAAATAATTAGGAATGTATATCTGGTTTTGATAAATAATGTAAGGATTTTACTACTTATGTATTACACTTTTTGATATACTATTATGTTTCTTTTCAGACACAATTGAGATCAGAATTCACCGTTCAAAATATTGGAAGATCCATACTGTCCCTGTTCAATTCAAGATAAAGACAGCACTATCTAGTCATATCACAATATAACAAATTCAGTTTAGTCATTTTACTATTTTCAAGATCTGGTTTTTCAACCACTGTGTTCTTTTACTGGTACCAGCCCAATCTCCAAAGAACTGGAAATTCAATCCATTAATCGAGTCTCCAGGACTCACTTGTCATTCAGCACTGAAACATCCCTAGTCTACGAATAAACCATAGAGGTATGTTATGTTATCTCAGTAGGTTATTTGTTGAAATTTCTAACATAAATATTTCCACTTTTTTTTTCAAAATCATAAACTTACATTAGATTTCATTTGTCTAATTTTTAATGCTGTAGCACTGAACCTGTTAGACTAAAATCTGACTTGTAAAAAGTAAGAAAAGCACAAAATAAATCACTAAAATGAAATTGGAAAAATGAAATTATGCAAGGAGCTTACAGTAAATGGAATGGGTGCAAACTTTCTTTTATAATTTTATTTCTATAATAGCACTTAATGCAGTATTCAGAGGTGAGATTTGCAGTGTATACTGTAAAACAAACACGCAAATCACACAAATAGCTCAGATGTAGTTTATCCTCAGCAATTTACTGTTTCACTAGGGGTGTTTTACTGTTTTGTTTTTCCAGGATCACTTCTTTGCAACTTACCAAAACATAACCGTCTTCAGTGTACAAGTTCATGAACAGCAAGCAAACAACAAGAATTCCCAAGAACGACACTGCTGATCGTTTCCGCAAGCATCTCATTTTATCAAAATATTTCAAGTTGTGTCTCGTGAAGAACTGCACACAGTAGTGTCACCTATGAATAAAACCACAGTATTACAAGAATGGTCCACCTGATGAGAATGACAACAGCTAAATTTACCTTAATATGTGTCAAATACTTTCAAACATACATAGACTGTACTTTCAGGCAGCATTAATTTCATTTAATCATTGTCATCTTCATGTTTAATATACAATCTCAATTATAAACTGAGGTTTTTTTTGGTTTTTTTTTTTGTGTCAGTAAAGAAAGAACACACATCCACTGTCACACCCATTTTAAAGTNTCATCTTCATGTTTAATATACAATCTCAATTATAAACTAAGGTTTTTTTTGGGTTTTTTTTTGTGTCAGTAAAGAAAGAACACACATCCACTGTCACACCCATTTTAAAGTGGGTTTATGATGTTACTGTGGCAGTGACAGTTTAAACAGTTTAGTTTTTAGTTTGCTATGACTAACTGTCAGATCCCAACTTGGTGGCTAGAGATGATGCTGTGCATTGTTCCCCCATGTACCTGTGTCTCCTCCCAACAACAGGCCAGGTCAACACACAAGGAGGAAATTATTGCATGACTTGGTGTTGTCACCAATAGAAGAATTTTGTATACCAGATCTTTCAGGAAGAAATAAGGTACCTTTCCTGAAGTGAAAAAGCACTAGCAAGACTCTATAACATCCCTTAGCCTTGGGCTCTGTGCTAGGATGGAAAAACTCTCAGTGGAGGCATTATTTCCATCTTCAGAAGAAGGGTGGGTGTCTACCTTAGACCAGACACAACTAAGCATATTGGTAAATCCTTACCAACCTGATTAGATCAATAAAAAAAGCATGGCACATAGACCATGAAGCCCCTCTGTATTTCTGCTCAAAATGAAGAATGAGGACTGTCTAGTCATATCACAATGTTGCATGTTCATTTTAATAATTTTACTCTGTAAAACAAGATGAATCCTGTTCTTGTCCACCAAATTGTGAGCACTAACCTGTGTAAGACTGTATAAATTTGAACAAGATTGGGCCTAAATTAAAGATCTCACTGCTCAAATTCTGAGGGATTATTAGCAAAACAGCAGACTATAAACTTATTATTTATGTATTATGTTCTTACTCATATTTTGACTATTTTCTACAGTAAATCATGATTTTTCAATTGAATTTAATATATAGAATTTATATATGAATGAAGACTTTAAGGCTAGCCTGTGTGAAGTAGTAAAAACCACTGTATGTGCAATGGTTAAACTCTGCACTTAAATACCTCCATTTCTGAAATTGCTGAACATTTACACTGATATAAAGTAGGCCATATTAGGTGTTCCATAAATGATTTGTCATGTCATATAGAAAATTTTCTGTCCTAATAACAAAAAACCTACCAAGGACAAAATCCAATGTATATTTATTTTGCCAATCTGAATAAACACTTTTAACAGTATAAAATATGAGTCCATTAGACTCTAGAGAACCAGGATGTAAATATATCAAATATCAGTAATGTAATTAGTAATTGCAAGGAATCTATAGATTTGAAATGAACCGCAGTAGATGGAGAATGATTTTATATTCACTATATATTCACTATATTTATATTCACTATGTTGAGAATAAAACAAATTTACAGGCTGCATGAAGAAAAAAAAGCAATCAGTAACAATATATATTTTTGTCTGTCTTTATTTAAGGTGGGCTGAATTACAGAAACCTGATTATTCTGAAGCTTAAAACCACACTGTAGATATTTTTTTAAAGGTACATCAAGGATTTCCTTTTTCTTAATATGTAAGGGCATTGAAAATAAACTTCAGGAAGGAGGTGTTAGGGACAAGAATCTCTAAACACTAGGCTTCTCTAGAGCCCTGCAACTCCCTGTGACAGCACGGTGGTTGCTAGCTGTCTGTGTATTCCAGCAGGCTTTTGTGGAAATGAAAGGTTGCCCCTGTTTTAGAAAAGCGTGTGTTACACATACAGTTTAGTTTTCATTTTTATTTAATTCTTTTTTTTTTTTTTTTTGTCCCCTTCTCCCCTGCCCCCTCCCTTCTTCTTCTCCCAGTACAATTACTGATTTTCAAACCACTACATTCTTTTAAAAACCAATCAGAGGTACACTGGATGGATTAAATACCGACACTTCTCATATTAGTGGCATCAACTATCCTGACTATTGAAAATGCAGTTGTCTGGGTTGGAGTGCTTGCATTCACTGTCAGCATATTACATTTTCCTTGAGTTTAAAATAAAAGAAAAACAAACTTTGAAATAAATAAATAAATGTAGTTTTTTTCAGTTACAGGATGAATGTATGTGACATTTTTGCTGGCTGGACTGTGGTATTACCCAGGTCCTCCATCTATGCCCTGAGCCACTTGTCTGAAGTTCCCAAGGGTGAGGAAGGGGCTTAGGACTCTATTTCCTGGTCATACATATTAGATCATTCCTTTGTTGGATTAGGAATAAACACAGAGGGGATAACATAGATGGGGCTAGAGGAACATGACTGTCACGGCTAAAACCGATGTACAGAGAGGAGAGCACAATGCAGCCACCACGCAGAGAACACCTGCATTGCTTGTGCTGGTTGCACACCAACCCATTGCATCACTGTTTTGCACGTGGAAACATCTGGAAGCAAAACCTCGTGCCGGAGGGGATTTTTTGTTCATCAGGTCTCCTGGTAGGTCCGTACCAAGTAAAGGCACGGCAGGGAAAGGTGCCCCAAGGAGGGCTCGCCCTGGCACGCCCCATCCCGGAGGAGGCTCTGACAGTGCTGCTGGCACCAGGTGGCAGCGCAGGCTCGCCCGTGCCAGCCCCAGACACTGTTCACACTGT
>WBND01000027.1:2843275-2860086 GCA_013398595.1 Tychaedon coryphoeus | reverse complement strand
ACACTGTGCCCCAGTCAGAGCTCGTCTGAAGGTGCTGCTGGATCCTTACACTGTAAGCCCCTAGATAAGAACATGCCTAGGATCATACATCACATGCAGAATTCCTCACATCTTCCTAGAGCTGCTTCCTCTTGCATCTCTACATCCAGTCTGTGGATTGCATTGTGGAACACCACACCAGTGAAATTTGCACAGAAGAAAAAAAAAAAAGTAAATCTTAACTTTTTTTTTTTTTTTTTTTAAATCATGTAATGTCATTCATGTTTTGGAAAATAGTCTCAGAATTTCCTAAGGTGAGACTTCTCATGTTCCTTAAGAACATTTGAGCAGAATATTCACCATTACTAAAAATCTTTGACTTTGATATTGAAAAAAAAGGCTTCAATTCATAATTCAATTCTGAAGGCACATCTTTCCTTGAAGATTTTATGCCTTCATTATTCATGCTCAATTAAGTAGCTATCAGAATGGTATAAATGCAATTTGTTTCATAAAGCAGTCATTAAGCAGTCAAACAAAATAATTAATAAACATGCATAAATTATAAATCTTTTCCTTTCTAAATTAGATTTATTGCTTTTCTCAGTCTCTAGAGAGGGAACTTGTAAAATCACAGATCTCTATGTACATATATGTGTTGCTATCAGACATACATGTGCAGTTTTGCATGGTAACGTGAAATTATAACTCCTTTGACTTTCTAAAAAAATACACAGTGAAGTGATGGTGAGCCAAAAAATGTAATGAGATACCTTTACAGTGTGTAGATGCTGTTCTTTATAGGATCTACAGAGGTGTGAAATCTGTGTAAAAGGTCAAGAGTTGATTTTGACACGATAATGAGCAGTTGAGAGGCTTTCTCTTGCAGAATTTGCAACACTCAGAAAAATTTAAACATTTTTTTAAAGTAAATTCCAGATGGCCATCCAGAAAGACTGTTTTAAATAAGTCAAGTTCTTAAAACCAAAAACTGAAATTAAAATATTTTAATTTATGTCTATTATAATTTTAAAACAAATTTGAATTTTTATTTCAATATGGCTATTCCTAAGAGGAAAAAGTTATATAAAGCCAGATGTTTCTTTCTTTATTTTTCATTCTTTTCAGAGGAAAAGATTTTTTGTCATTTGTAAAATAATTTTTCTAGGCCACATTCATGCACCCTTACTCTGGTAAATCATTTCATATTTGATCCATTCTAATTCTTCATCACTTTCTGATAATACTAGGGATTTGTGCTTTTCCTGCCTTTAGAGATTATCACTTACTTTCCTTACATATTTTCTCCACAGACAGATACACAAAAAGGCCTTGTGGTGTTCCTTTAGCCTTAAGGATGCCAACATGAGTTAAGGATTTAGCCTTACCTAACTAGTACAGTTATTCTGCTTGATTCTACAGCTGTACAGGGGTGGAGCTACAAGGTCATCTTTATATTATATTCTAGTCTTCTTGAGTGCTGTGCCCCAGCAGCTCAAAAAAAGTTCTTATTTACAGAAGCACTGATGGCTGTGAGAAATGGCAACTAAATTATTTTAATATTTCCATATTTTCAAATTAGGCATGTAACCTTATCTGTCACTGTAGAGTCCATATTCCTAGAGGTAGAGCTGATCCATTGCCACATTTATTATGTGAGATAACACAAAAATAACATGATTGGATTATTAAAACACTTGTGAACTTTATTGCAAGAAGCAGGCATCTCAGTCCTCAGTATTGTGATATACCATTCTACCACTCTGTTACTGAACCGCTTTACTTGCAGCTCTTAATGCTTTTCCAATATGTTCTTCAGGTTTTCTTTTTGGAAGGCTGCACACAATACCTCAAAGATTGCATTCAGTTATCTTTATAAAGTCACAAGAGAAACACTTCCAAAAAAACAAAAAGGGAAAACCCCAAAGCAAAATAGATGTTTTTAACAAGGTTATTATTACATTTTGCATGCACAATGATTTTCTCATACAAGATTTTAAAAACCAAATCCTAAATAGTGGTGTGGAATTGAACTACAGAGAGTAGTGTACTAGAGAATTGTAATGGATAGGCTATTCCATGGGTCTAAGATAGACTCCCAGGCAGATTCACTGCCTTACTGAAAGCCTGAATGTACATATAAAATGTTTAAGGCTGACAGGCAGGATGTGAGTTGCCACTGGCAGCAGGGGAATAAAAACTAGTTTGAAGGAAAGTTTAACTCAGAATGAGGCTAACAAATCCAGAGGAGCTCAGGATTTAAACTAGCCATAAATAGATTTTGTGGCTACACATGCTTAAATAAATGGTTCAAAGATTATTATATCATCTGAAATCTGGATTCTAGATACAGGAGGCTAAAAAATGTTAGTAGGCAGATTACTCAAAAGTGAAACTGATAAAAGGATGGGCAAAAGAAGTAGGTTCTAGAAAAGAATTTGAAAAGCATAATTATCCTTGATCCACAGAAAGTGAGATTATTCCAAATGCTAATGTAGCATACAGATATATACAGACCCCAAGAGTTCTGGAAAAGGAATGAGAGTTTGGGACAAAACAGATTATTCAGCTGAGGCAAGTTACTGAACAATACAGAAATGCAAAGAGCTTAAATTCAAAGCAGGTGTTGGTGGATGAAGTGTCTTTCCTGTCTGACAGCTTCAGAGTGATATAAAATGGAGTAAAAAAGCTCTGTCTGTAACACTGAGCAAAATGTAAAGCATTTCTTCTGGCATGGAAGAGTCAAGTCTAATGAAGGGGAAAAGATGACTAAGAAGTGTGAAGTTGCATTGACTTAGATGGTAAAGCACTATCAAATCCATCACTGGATGGATGGCTGTATACCACTGGATATATTTTCTCAGGTAAATTGTAGTGTAAAATATGGGTTTTACAAAAATGATATAGACAGTGAGTCAATGGCATGTGGAAAAAAGCCTGGAAGATAAAAAATAACAAAGGAACTTGAAATAACCCTGAGTTTCTGCTCCACAGAGACAAAGCAGAGAGCAAAATAAAACAGCATGGGCATGAAGAGGGAAGAAACAGATAACTGTGATATCCAGGGAGAGTGAGATTAGAAGTTTTTAGAGATGCAGGAGTGGGGTATAAGTCTGCATGAGAAATACAGGGAGAAACCCTGTGCATTGAAAATAGTACTGGACATCACTCAGAGAAGAGAATTTTTAGATAGATGAGGCTAGACATTAAATTACATATATATCCAGATTTTATCCATTGATTCATCAATTAATGAAAGGAATACGTGGACACAAGTATTGATAGATTCAACAGAAGTTAAAACTTTAATGAATAGCCCTCACACAATACATCTATACAGCATGAGAGTGCTGGGATTATAAGAAGCTATAGGCTATCAGATTAACTAAATTCCTTGAGTCTATTAGGCACCAGCAAGAATAAACTAGAGGGACATCTGGGTGTGAAGATACCTCAGCCCTCAGTCCCTTCACCCACAGCACAGACTATATGAGCTAATGTCTCAGCAACACTTCCTCCATGTGTTAACTTATACCTCAAGAACTAAGAACTTGTCTTCACTGAGACAGAGGCAAACACCTTTCGGGGAAAAAAAAATGAACAGAAGTGTTTGCCCAAAGCCGACTAATCTGATTCTGATGGAATCCATTCTCTCATCAGCACACTTGGTAGCCTCACATAATAGAGAGGTGAGTGGCTGTTCCAGAGAACTGCAAAATCACAGGAAGGTTGAGGCTGAAAGGGACCTTTAGAAATCATCTGTTCCACTCTCCATGTCTGTGTAGCACTTCCTGGAACTAGGTGCCCTCACTTGTGTCCAGATAGCTTTTGAATATAGGCAAGGAGTGAGATGCACACTCTCTGGGCAGCGTGTGCCAGTGCTCGGTCACCCTCACAGTCAATGATGTTCAGAGGGAACCTCCTGTGTTTTAATTTGTGCCTAGTAACTCTGTCCTGTCACTGGCTGGCTCTGTTTGCATTGTCTATTCAGTGACAGTGAATCCACATACAGTGTAAGATTCCACCTGAGCCTCATCTTCTCCAGACTCAAATGTCCCGTCTCAAAATCTTTTCCTACAGCAAAGATGCTCCAGTCCCTTAAACATTCTTGGGGCCTTTCCTTGGACTCTGTTTGGCATGTCCATGTGTCTACAGGGGCGTCTGGAACTGGGCACAACACTCTAGGAGAGGGTACCACTGACGAGTACAGCACAGCCCTTAACCTGCTGGCAGTGCTTTGTCTAAGGAGCCCAGGACACCATTTACCTTTGTGTGAGTCAGCACAGGCAGAAGCAGGAGCAAACGTAAAAATACCAACAAAAATGCACAGAGTAATTTATTTTTTGTTACTCCACCAGCTGGGGTCCCTCAAAACAGCACCCAGGCACACAAGCAGAGCTGCAGGCACTGTAGAGCTTGGCTCATGGAGGAGGGTCACTGAACCTGCTGGTTTTGCCTGTGTATCAGGGATTTGCACAGGCATAGTTTACCACTGTGCTTGATCTTTCTTGCAGCAGAGAATAAATCTGCAGAATGTTTGATAGGGTGTCTTTAAGCCTATCACAGGCCTATATTATCTAAACACAGATGTTCTGCTTGTCAAACACACAAGGCTAAACAGCAATTAATATGATATATGTGTTTTTTGACACCCCAGCTGTAAGTCACTTGAGTGTGTGTTTACAATACTCCTTGCCAATCTTCTGTTATTTCCCCACAGTCTTTGCTTCAAGGGCACATTACTGGCTCCTCTTCAAATTCATGTCGACTGTGGCTGCCAGGTCCTTTTCTGCTAAGCTGCTTTCCAGCTGGGTGGTCCCCACCATATATTGGTCTAAGGGGTTGTTATTGGGGCAGGATTTTAAACTTCTCCTTGTTGACGGCCAAGGTTTCTGTCAGCCAAGTTCTCCAGCCTGTCAAGGTCCCCTTCAATTGTAGCACAGCTCTGTGGCATATCAGCCACTCCTCCCAGTGGAGGAGTGTCATCTACAATAATTTAGTTATTTGTAAACCTGATGTGGAGCAAAACCCCTCAACTAGAAAAGAACAAAGAGCCTCCACACAGTTGCCTATATGTGTGACTAATTTCAACCTATCATTTGGTGTCACCTTAACCCTAAAGGGGGTTCTAGGCACTGAGTTGTGACAATAATTCTCCATCCTCTCCTTGCGTCGCAGTGTTTGCGGCTTGTCAGAAGGCAGCGTTACCACAGATGCACAACCTTGAGAGATTTTATCTCATTAGGAATGAGTGACATTTTTTGTAATAAGTATTCACTTCTGAGGAGATACTCTTGGTGTTGGATATAATGGACTTATGTCAATATTGAAAGGTGCTTGTACCTGGCATCCTTATATATTGTTTCACAGAGCTTACAGAATGATATGAATTTGGAAGTCACTGCCAAGATCAAAAATTAAATATTTTTGTAGTGTGGCTTCCAAATATTTTAATTACACTTTTAATATTATTATTTATGATTTTTTTTATTAATGGCATGGTAGGGTCCTTTAACATCTACTTAGACTAGGTTTAACTTTTGCAGAAGAGGAAAAAAGTCCTTGTAGAAAGTTGGCTAAATTTTAAGGGGCAACTCTCAAACTCATGAGATTCTACCATATAATTGGCTATTTGCACAAAGCCATGTATCTGTGAAGGTCATGGTACCCCTGGGAAATAATATAAAATAGATTAGAAAATTAAATGCCAGAAAATTTGCTTTCACTGGCCATACTACTAATTTGTTGCTAAGATAAAATTTTCATTAAGACATTCCAATAAGCACCCAGGCACCAGCTTCCTGATCAATAAAATAACTTGCTTTGTAGAGAAGGTTTAGAAAACTATGGATAGGTGTGTGTGACCAACAATTGGCTTATTATTAAAAAAAACAAAACCACAACAAACTTCAGTAAATTTTTATGAATAACTATATATAAGGTGAAACAAATTCTTTACAAAATGCTGTATTTTTTTGTCTTTTCTTTTAATGTTTTGTGTCTTCATCTATTGTCACACTCAAAACATACTTTTTTGATAATATATTTTCAACAGAAGCAATCCATTGTGTGGACAAAATGCATCCAAAATTTGTCATCTTCTGCTTTGATTTTTCAGACAGACTAAGTAGCAGAAACCCAGCTTATATCTTCAAAACTGCTCATGGGTTCAAAACCCAGTAGTCTTGATTGCTTTAGTTAGGTTTTTATCAAGAACTAAAATTATTTTACTGTTGAGTGGACTTGTTATTTATGGAATAGTCTGGCCTTGATCAATTACATTAATTGATGTTGACCATGTAAGCAAGGAAGATGGTTTTTACCTAAAATCTGCAATGTTATCTTGCGGTCTAATGCAATTTGATCATGCAAGCTATGCAGGATCTGTAGTGGGAGGGGTAAATAGCTCTGTTGCCAGTATCAGAACTGCTTTTGCCTTCTGAGTTAATATTAGTTTGGAGACCTTGTGAACAAATCCTTCATAGAAGGGAGGCAGACCAGGTGCACTAGCAGCCTCCAACTGCAACAATGATGAATTGAACTTTAATCATCGGATTTCCCACAGACTTCATAGGAATGGCTCTAGGCAGAGTGCAAAGAGACCTTGGATGAATAGCTTCATGCCAAGCTAACAGGCATTTCAGATCCATGAAGCTGAGTAGCATGGGATCTCTGCAAGCACACTGTCTTATCTAAAGCTGCTTTCAGTGAGCATGGCCATGCTACCCTTTATCTCTGTGACCTGTCAAGTAAAACTAGTTCTGTTTGAGAAGGGAACATGTCTCCCAATCCGGTGCCTGTGGAAATCTGTGCTATTCAGTGAGCAGCTGAAGCCTGATCTCATTGAACTGATGCACCATTATTCAAAGGGATAGTGGAGAAGGTGTTACTACCTCTGTCTTGCAGCAGATTAGTTCCCCATTTTTCTAGGAGATGTTTAATTCATTTTACTTCTAGGTTTGATTTATGTTTTAGTAGCACTTTTTTCGGTGGTATCTGTTAGGTTGTGCCAGAGATAATTTTGTAACCTGAGCAAAAAACTTTCCCCCTTGTCTTTCTTGAAAACAAAACAAAGCAAGACTGAAGAAAAAACATCAACAAAATAGCTGGATGAAATAGTTAATATGTCAGGTGTTCCAAATAGGCTTTTTTATCCGTACCACATGTCAAACTTGATGATCAATAAAGAATTAAATGATTTTTTCTACTATTCTGTATTTCAGTTATAAATAAACTTAAGCCATGGCAATAGAATTCTATTAGTTATCAAGATTTCTAATACAAAAAATATTTTTGAATTCCTTATTTTTCCAAATAAATTGTTAAATAATCAAGCTTAGAAGCAGAGGGTGACTATATCTTTAATAAATATATATTTTCTATTTATATTTATAATATTTATTTATATATATTTTTCTTGAGTGTTTTAAGGTAAACTTCAAATCCATTTTTCCTCTGAAGAGGCTGTTAAATATTGTTCCACATTAGTGACTGAAGACTCTCTCATATGTCTAAAACCATATCAATATATTAAAAAAATGGTTAAAAAATAAAACTGTTATTTCAATTAAATTCAATACATGGACAGGAAGGGATTTCTCACTGTATGGTGAAAAATAAGCTCAATGAATATAAATGTGCACTTTCAACATCTGTTTTTTCTCATTTTTACAATGCCAGCAGCTACACTGTCATTTGGAAAGAAAAGAGAATTTTAGAGTTTGGGTAAAAGAAGGTACTGTAAGAGTTTCTCACTAGAAAAAAAGACATTTCTTTGCAAGTAAAGTTCAAAAAAGACCAACTGATAAGTTAAAATTTTAGTTGGACCTATGTACTAGGAGCATAGTGTAGCATTTTTATGGAGAGGAAAAGCAACCAGAATATCCACTATATCTTAAATAAAATAAAAATAAAAAGAACGGAAATAAAATCTCCATGGCAAGTTAAAAAATAATTTCCTTTTTATTCTATATTTTGCACCATTTCCTAGCTTTGCTCCTTGTAGGTACACTAGCTCTCTTTATTTAAATAGCTCCTGAAATGCAGAAAAAGTTGAATGGTGAGTCTTATGTAATGATGTGTTCCACTTTGCTCAAATTGGTTCCTTTAGAACACCAACCTTGCCATATCCTTCTGAGTCACCTTTTGTAGAGACTTCTCACTGCTGCTGATATTACAGAAAGCTCATGGAAAACAAAAGTGTAACTCAGCATTGGCAAGAGACACTGTTGTAAACTCTCATAACGTCTCAGTACCCTACGTTTTTCTAATGAATTATAATATAAATAGATTTAGTGAGCCTCAAGGTCAAGAGACATGACTTCATCTTTTCAAATAAGGCTTTCAGGAATGAGTACAACAGAAGAAAACATAATAATTTATTGACAGATGACAAAGTTCCTGAGGTGATACTTTCAGACCTCTGCTCCACTACTGATTGTTGGGTGATATGTCTATTGGATGTATGCCCCATTGTTTGAGAATTCATTGGAGTGGTGCTTCATTATCTTCTTGAAATGACATTTTCTTAGCCAAACACAGACACCTGAGCTAGTCAAACTTAGTCTCCATTTATAGCCAATGGAGAAATTATGTCTAAGCCATGATTCATCTCACTAAAAGACTATTTTCTGAAAAATGCCGCATGAACTGTACCCCCAAAATGCCCATTTCTCTTCACTAGCTACAAAAACAGCCTGAGTTGTCATATTCAGTTATAGATACACAAAGGAAGGAATTCCTTTCATATTCCTTCAGTAATTTTATTTTTGATTCCTTTTTTAAGGACACAGCATCATCAATAAGCTCCTGTCTTTATCTCCAAAACATGGAACCACAGCACAGACTTACACCTATCCTCAGAAATGTCTTAATTCTACAATAACACAAGGTCACATCCTCTATCATCCACATCTATGGTGCTATAGCTGGCACATCTTGTCTGCAGTAGGCTGCTACAAGTTCCCCTCCATTAAAAAGCTCAGGTGTGGTTGTTTATCTGAAGAAAGTTCCCTTTGTGTATTTCACAAACCAGTTCTCTGACTCCAGGTAGCAGACTCTGCAGCTTCCCCCCCAGCTTTACCCAGAACACCATTTTACTGCTTCTAGAATTTCCATTCAATAGCTTAATCACAGGAGAGCACACAGTAGACAGACAGCAACCTGTGTGTCACACAGTAGGTACCTAATAGCTCTACTGCAGGATATATGAAAGCTCAAAGAGATACACATTGAACAGCTTAACAGCCACAGTGGACTCATGCCCTTAAGTTGAGTAAATGGGGGAATTTATTTTAGGTGGAATAAGTTTTCTATATGGCAGGACAGGAGGTCAGAGAGCTTTTTGATTTCAGTGCATTATGGGGTGTTCAACCCACGTACTGGGTCTGGCTGAGATGGAGCTCATTCTCCCACAGCAGCCCTCAGTGGTGTGCTTTGCATTGGTAGCTAGAAAGGTGCTGGTAACACACCAGTGTTTTTTGGCTACTGCTGAGCAGGGCTGGCCCAGCACCAAGGCTGTCTGTCAGTAGGCTGGGGATGGGCAAAATCCTGGGAAGGGACACAACTAGGCCAGCTGACCCAAACCGATCAAAGGGATATTCTGTACCATATGATGTCAGCTCAGACACAAAAGGTAAGGAAAGGAAGAGGAAGGGGAGCATCCATTATTTACAATGTTTGCCTTCTGGAGCAAGTGCTCTGCATGCTGAAGCCCTGTTTACTGGCTGCAAGCTGTGTGAGAATATACTTTTTAATGGAAACTCTAGAGACCGTGGAGGTACCTTCATCAGCTGGAGGCACAATGTCCTTGAGAAAGAAATTATTCATGGTATTGCTGATGATCAATAGTTTTCAACTGTAAATATTTAGCAACTAAGTTCTATGACAGGATCTTCTGTGTGTGGACTAGAGACGTGGGTCTAAACATATCTGCAAATGAAGCCAATCCCACACAGAGTGATTTGCTGATTTGCATATTGGAACTATGTGACTCAGACATACAACTGTAGTAAATTAGAGAAAAATGACTGAATTGTCTGCAAGTGGAAAATCAGGCAGATACTTGGCTTTTTTTTTTTTAGGTTTACAGGTATTAATTTTATATGAATCCTTAATGCAGATAATAAGCACAGGAAAAATGATGAAGGGGAAAAGCCAAAAATTCTGGCTGTCTTAGTTGTCAATCTTTGATATAAATATGGTAGTAAGAAGAGTTTATGTACTAGAACATTTTCAGAATTCATTGTTGGAAAAATTTCTGCATGTTTGTGCTAAGGATATTTTTAATGTTTCACCATGAGTTTTGGAAGCAGGCACTTCAAGAAGAGCTGTGAAATTACATGGAAGATGATGTGATTAATTGCTTCCCATTCTTCCTGGTGATTTCCAGAGCATGAAACTAAAAGCCAGAATACAGCTATGTTTTTTTAGGTGTCATCAGCTCTCAGTATGACATAGTATCTAATAGTTGCTCAGAACATATGCAGTACTTTTTAAACTTGGGATTAGGAGGAGAAGTAAAAGAATTTCAATATTATTGACATTTTTATACCATTGAATGATTGAGCTCTAATGGCCATTGAAACTAACTTTTTCTGCATCACTTTCTAATAGATCTGGATTGTAGATATCAGCCTAGGCTTTTAATGTTCTTTTGACCTCTGACTGTACAAATCCTATAACATCAACATGATACAACCTTGTAACATCAGTAGGTGAAATAACATCTTTCTGTGAGTCCACCGAGCTATGTCAATACATTATTCCAACATGATACTTGAAAAGTTGATTTTTGCCTAAAAGAAGGATATAGCAGCAAGATTGTGTGCAGTAAAGAGCCTCATTATTTTATTTAGTCTATCTACAGAAACAAAGATGATTAGAAATAAATTGCATATTATACATTGCCTGCACTTTTATATTGTTTATTTTGCATGAATATTTCGTGTTCTGTAGCTCAGTAAGTACACAGTGGTTTTCTCTTGCTTCTTGTTGTATTGCATGTAGTTGTTAAACTACATGACAGTGCAGTTTGTGTTTTTATATTGGCTTAGAGTATGCAATGACTTAAAAAGAAGTGCAAAAATAAAAAATATTTCAATAATTAGATCATAGAATCATAAAATGGCTTGGGTTGTAAGGGTCCTTAAAGTTCATCTAGTCCCAAGCTCCCATGGGGGTATGCCATGGGAAGGCCCACCTTTCACTAGACCAGGCTACTCAGAGCTCCATCCAACCTAGCCTTGAAAATTTCCAGGGATAGAGCATCCACAGCTTCACTGGCAACTTGTTCCAATGTCTCACCATCTTCACAGTAAAGAATTTCTTCCTAATATCTAATCTAAACCTGCCCTATTTCAGTTGGAATCCATTTCCCCTAGTCCTGTCACTACATGCTCTCTCTTTAGAAGATTATTTGTATATTTTTTTAAGTTTATGTAAGTTAAAAATATAGCAACACACATGCATGAGATAATAATTAATTAAATCAGCAAAAATATTGATAAAACATCAACTAGCAGATCACTTAGGCTGACTATTTGACAATTACTCTCTTCCATGTAGTCAAGTTGAAATACATTTTCTACTTCCATAAGTGGATACAAGAGAGAAAAAAATTGCTCTTTTCTGGAGAAAATTATATTTTTCAAAGAGTTTGTACTTTTAAAAATTACTTTATTAAATTCTTTGAGAGATTTTTACCTCATCTCTCTGTATTTTCAAATCTGTATATGTTGGCTTGTAAGCCTCCTATTTTTACTGCACTTTCTTTATAAATGACTTTGTATTTTTATAGAATACAATGACAAAAATTGCTACCTAAGAAATGCTTAAGAATTTGAAACATTCTGGAAAATGTAGAGAAAATCTCCAGGTGATATGTGAGCTCAGTTTTCAGTTTGATGAAATTCTATTGTATACATAAGTAACAATTATGTCTCCCTTTACAAAAAGAGTTCTAAGTTCCTAAAATGAATAACCATTGATTTTGAATGAAAAGCAGAACATCTTTATTAGTGTATATGATTTCAACCAAGAAAAATGGCTCATGGAAGTTATTTTTCTATCATACCAGAATTGATATTTTAATTCAGAATTATTAGAATTAAAATAAGCTTTACCCTTCTCTGTTTTCTTACAGTGTAGCTCAAAATTTTGATAGCTGTGAATCAGGGACTTGATCTTAGTATTTCAAAGGGAAGATCTAGACTGCAAGTAGATGATAAGAAATAAAGGGGGAAAAAAACCATGAAATAGATTTAAGATGGAGAGAAGCAGAAAATGTGCTTTGATTAACGGAAAGGTTAATTACTGAAAGACTTCCTCCACATAGCATACTGTTAATTAGAAAATCTGAGCAATGTGTGATTTAATTTAACACTGTGCAAAAGGCCAACATGACATAGTAAACTGCTAGGTTCTTCTTGTGTTTGTGAAACTTACAACTTGGTGTTTCATTCTATTCTGGACTAAAAGAAAGCTGCTTTTCCTTTTTTCTTTACTTTTAATAGATGAAAGACAAGGTTAAAAAAATGAGACTTTGGTAGGGATGACACCAATTACATACCATGGAGTAGTGTTCTCACCCTCCCCTGTCATCCTAGCTCTGATCTGTAAAGCACATTGGCCACAGGACAGAATTGTTCTGTACAAAAGGCTTTCTGGTCACCTCAAGAGGAGTATTATGGTCTCTCTAGAAAGCAGCAAGTCTTGAAACTTACATTCCTTTTCTAACATTTTGAGAAAAATATTCTCATAAGAATGGAAAGTATAATGCTAAAAGCATTCCACAGCAATGAGACTTCCAGTTGAGTGCCAGACTGTCCTGCTTATGTCTCATCAGAAACTTCTCACTCCTTGTGGCTTCTGGAAATACTCTAAGCAAAACATCAGCCACACACATGAGAAGGTACTGATGATACACAAAATGTATGTGAAGCCCAGATACCTCATCAAATTTGGCATCTCCTGGGTGTACCTCAGTGGCTGAAGGACTGTCAAATTCCTGACCTACAAGCAGCTATAGAAATGGACAGAATGGACACAATATTGGATAGTGAATTTGAGGGAGTCTGGGACAGAGATCATGAGATTTAAGTCCCCATTGTTGGTGGATTATACATTTAACAAGGAATTTTGATGGGAAAAGTTATTATAGGATAATCAAATTGGAATTACTGGAATTACCAATATAGTACCTGCCCTAGACAAGGTATAAACCCAAGAATTAATTATTGTGTCACTGTCTCCCACACTTTGTGCTATGAAGGCAGTACCTTGAGGCTGGTTGATAGCATTGTGAGCAGAAACAGCAACATTTTTAACCACTAGGAAAGAATTTATCCTGTGGTTTTAGTCACCTAAGCATTAGTCACATAATTCATGCTGCTTATACAGGTACTCATTATAAAGTAATTAAATGTAGGTGTTTCAGAAAGGTGCTCTGAATAGGTAAACTCTTTACATTTACTCCACTTTTCAAGAGTAAAGTTAGGTAAGATGACTCCTGTCTTTAGATATTGTTTTAGATTTTGACATGTCTAGAAATGTAGAGTCATTTTCTTCAAATTTTATTTGAAGCAGGTTGATAGAATCCCATCACAGTAGTAACCGAATGAAAATGGAAATAACAAATGCATGGCAAGCAGCATGAGCCAAGTAGGAGGAAAAATGCAAAATCTTCCTAGTGCTATACAATTAATTTAAGGATGTAAAAATCCACATTGTCACAGGCTAATAATTAGAGACATCTTAAAGGACATTTAGTATGACCTGTTCTTGTGTGATTACTTTTATTTTTCATTGCAGTGTCAGGATACCCATTTTCATTTATGCTGCTTTATGGATAATTCATTTAAATCTACCCAACACAGGTTAACATTAATTTGAAAAAAAATGGCTGCCTTTTCAGCCTTTATTTCTCTTTAACTAACCCATGTTAATAGCAATTAACTAAAGAAGAAATAAAAAAATAAAAATATAAGGCAGTGCAATAAGGAAGATAAAAGAAAATTTCTCTCAACCAAAGAAAAGGTCTACTCTATCCTCCACCTTTGGGAGAGAAGTTTTGGTACAATTTGTTTTAATGTAAGCAAGCCCCAAACACATAGGCTAAAAGAAGCCTTGAAAAGAAAGAGGGAATGATCACTTCCCATAACTCTTCAATCCTGAAATAACAGGGCCTAGACAAAAACTAGAGGTCTCTCAACAGCTGCTCCTGTAACACACATTGCACCCACCATGGCAACTACCTGGTTAAGTATCTTTTCCCTGTCATGGCACAAGTTTACAAAGGAAGCTATAATTTTCCTTCTCCATACTTCTATCTTTTCTTCTAGCTCCACGTAATCTGCAGGATATTGTCGTAATTGGACAAAGAAAAGAAAACGGTATGCTGGCCATCAGGTCTGCTTTTGAAAACAGAACTACTAAAAATTGTATAAAATTCTTAAATAAACTTGGAGTATTGAATAAAAAATGAGATCCTTTTTCTGGTCTGAAAAACCACATATATTTTGATCTGAACAGACATAATACTTTTTACAGTGCATCACTTCTGATGGAGTTTAAAAAAGAGAAATAGGTTAGACTGAGAAAGATTTGCCAACAAGACAAACCTACAGTCACAGACATCTAATTCCCTACACTTTTATGATTAATACTGTATGGCCCTCACTGATCTGCCCAATCTTGAGGAAAAATGTGGCACAGCTAAAGAATTTATCAGTATCAAACAGGAGGTAAAATGCAAACTACAATAGAGATGTCATAGTGAAGTGTTGAGTTTGCTCACTGTGAGCTGAAACACTGCAAGGAATGCTTTATTTGAGTAGCAGAAACAGCATTAACATACACAAGTATGATGGCATACTCATTAAGAGAAAAGTATGATGAATGCTATTTTTAAGAAGGCAGGGTTTTTTAACTCTACCTGAACATTTCATTTTATACCGCCATGCTATAAAGTAACAACTTTATAAAATGAGTGTATTACTGTCATGACTGACAATCTTTGCTGCAGACTTCTGTAAGAAGTATTTCAAGTTTAGCCTATCAATATTTTTGATTTATCAACATTAGAAAAAATATAAAAAGGAAATGATTCTTTTTCTACCTTCACTGTAGAACCTCAATAGTCCATCAAGGACCATTTACTGAGGTAAAGACACTTGAGGAGACCATACAGTTTGAATAGTTTTGTTAAGGAGTCTGCTTGCCATAGTGAAATGCCAAAATGTAAAAACAGAAGGATTGTACTGTGATCTCTAATAACTTTATCAGTTATGCTGAGGTGTAGCAGGAGTAACACACTTGCCTGTAGCAAAGAGGAAACATGAATTAACATAGATAAATATATTAGTTATAATTCAATTAATACATGCCTGTTACAAAAGGCTGACCATGAATCATCATTTAATGATAATGTAGTGATGTATGAGGTTTAAAGACTGGCTGAAAAATCCCTAGATTAAGTTCCCTTTTTGTCCTGCCTACACTGTGCCATGTGACTCAGGTCACAAGGACACAACTATGTAACTTGCAGACAGTGCAGTGCAGGGCAAACATTGGTGCAGCTCCTTATCAGACTAAAAGAAAAGAAAATTAACTTTATAAATATATGAAAAGATATGAAAATGAGGCTCTGATTTGTGATATACTTCTCTGTACTGTGTCAGCTATAAAAGAGAAGTGACCAGGTTCATCATCATCCCTTTTAATCACAGGATGTTGGTGTAATATTGAGCAGTTCCTGACAATTGACGAGTCCAAAGACACTGATTCTGCAGGATGGTTATCCTGATATACAGCTCTTGTGGTGGTGGCTGTTTTATGGAGTCACAGGATTTCCACTTCCAAGTTAGAAGTGCTAGTTGAGGGGGTGGTCAATGGAGTTTATACAGGTCAATTCCTACATGGAATGGGGCTATAACCAACACTAGAGAAGTGTTTGAAAATCTCCAAGGACATTCTGCAACCTTCTTGGGTGCCCTGCTCCAGTGCTGCCCTGCCCTTCCAGTAGATTTTTCTTGCCCAGGTGTCTAATCTGAAACTCTCAGGATGTAATCTCTGACATCAGTAGACAACTAAAGCTACAGTTGCATTACATGGTATTAAATATGCAAATTAAATACGGAAAAAAAATTCATAAAAACACTTACAACATTCATTTGTGCCACCAGATGCAGGAACCAAAAACTTCAGCGCAATCTCACAACAGCTCATAAGAAAGACATGAAAACCTTCCTAGTGGAATGCCTTACCATTTGAAGATCCAAGGGAGAAACTGAAAGACAAGAAATGAAAACACACTTTTCAAATCTCACCAACTTTATTAGGAAATACTATGGTAATTACTACCAGAGTAGATTAATGGGAAAGTTATTCTACTATCTATAAAGCAATCAAAATGCAGATGATATTCAGTCGTTTGTATTTTGAAGTCTGATAGTTAATAGTCAGTGTAACCAATGTTCAAGTAAACCCACATCCTCATAGCACATACTCAACAGTAGCTCAACATTCATATCTGGGAAGAAATAAGAAATGCAAAGGAAGGCAAATCACAGCTTGAAGTGTGTTATCTGTTGAGATGCCTTATTTGAATGAATATAGCCAGCTGAAAATCTGCCTGTGAATCTCCAATGAATCAGTAATATTTTCATCAAAAGTAAATCAGATTACCCTAATTCCAAAAACATTATTGAACAACTATGAAAAGGGGAGAGTGCTACAATAAGTGGCATATTAGGAATATGAGGATGTACTTCTTATTGTCCTAGCAGTTGTTCTACAAACTGCAGAAGAAAATGCTTTAAAAAGGATACCTGGAG
>WBND01000027.1:2826323-2842427 GCA_013398595.1 Tychaedon coryphoeus | reverse complement strand
GGGAAGGGAAGGGAAGGGAAGGGAAGGGAAGGGAAGGGAAGGGAAGGGAAGGGAAGGACATTGGTTCAGGAGCCAACAGATCTAGCTACAGGTGAGTAAAGAACAGTATGGCAAACTATTAATCCCTTAACCTAGGACAATGATGCAACATACATCCTGCTCATTAGCACTACTATAACTCTGCTGCTAAAATGAAACAAGAAATTTTTGTTCTGTGCTGAAATGAGAAATTAGAGTCTTAAAATTATAGTTTATAACTTCCCTATGTTGGAATGAAAACAGCATAGGGATGCAGTACTAAGATAAATGATTCAGCCTGTCCTTTGCCATTAAGTCCTTAGTGATGTTACCTGTTAAATACAAAATTTGAGTAGAGAGATAGATTGCTTCTGTGTTTCCTCCACATACTAAAGCACCTCATGGTCTTCAGAACAAAATGAAACCTGAGTAGATAGCATAAAACTCCCTTTACAAATAGCCAAGAAAATTGCTGAAATGATAAATTATTTTATTGCAGACATAAATGATGGTCAATGGTGTATTTGCTTAGACTGTGGGGACTTTAAAACAGCTATAAAAAGAGAGCTGTTAAATTATAGATGATAATGATAATAATGATAATAATAACAGTAATAATAATGTTATAACAAGGAGAGCACGTCAAACTGCCAAAAGAAAAAAAAATCAGAGCACAGTTTGTTAAAGCAGAACTCATGTCTAAATTGTATGGATCCTCAGGCTTCCAACAATGAAAATCATCTCAGCACTAAGCATTGTAGGGAGTAAAGATTCTTACAGTGTCAGCTAGTAATAGCCTCATGTCTGGCTGTTTATCATGCAGCTGTACACATGCACACTAGAACAAAAAGGGAAAAAAAGCTCAGAAAAATCCAAATCTGCTGAAGTTTAATCCTAATCACTGAAAAATAATTTATATACAATTTGGTTCTAATGTTTGACATTTATATATTGCATTACTTCCACTATATGACAATAATATTCTCAGATAATAACAATTCTAGCTCCTGGCTCATGTCTCAGAAAGAAGTGACTTCTTACTGAAAAGTTTCTGCTTGTCATAGAGAAGTAGGAACAACACAAATTAAATCGATCAAACAATGAATACGCACAACTTATGCTGCCCCTCTTTTTTTTTTTTTTTTTGTTTGTTTTTTTTCTTGAGAAGGCAGAAAGAAAGATCCTTGGTTTATGCAAATTGCCATAGGTCTACTGAAACTGAAATCACCTTTTTCTGCCCTCTCAGAAATATTTCTTCAGTTTAAGTTTCCCAGAGTCATTTTTCATATCAATAGACAAAGGAAAGGAAGGTAAACCATGAATGCTGTTTCTTAATTTCTCTCCAGGTACAGATCAAAAGCTGTTGCTGATTCTTTTTTTTGATGTGTATAAGCTACAGAAAATAGTGACTCAAATCATGCCTGGAAATTATTCTTAAATAATTTTTCAAATGGCTTTGATTTTCATATGTTGCATATCCACAATACATTGTCCCCATGTTTCCTTGTGCTAAGGGCAGTATCTTATGATTGACATATGATGGCATTCTAGAACAATACTGGGAGTTCACACCAATGTTCTTTCTAATCTCCTAAATAATCATAAAGAAGATTTTTCTCTTTCTAGTAGTCCTCATGGATCATAGGCAAGCCTGTCCCTGTGCACATTCTTCCAGTACTTACTCTTTAATACCTTGAAACCTAGCAAAAGGCTTTTGCATGGCACACATCTTCTTTTGTCGTCTGCCAGAAATGAATGTTGGCAGCTGCTCTGAAGGCCATTCATTGAACCTGCACCACTCCTAGAGCAAAGCTCTGCTAGATGTGAGGGATGCTGTGCCAAGTCAGCCAGTATTTGTACTAGGCAGGCACGGCTCCTGTGCCCAGTGTGAACATCGAGGGCTGCCTAAGGATTTAAGGAAGGAAAGCAGGGGATGGAAAAGCTTTTACATAGATTCATCTCTTTTAGCAAAGGCAGTTTCTGAAGTATAAAGAGGGGTACATTTTCCAGAGAGATCAAGTGTAACTGTTGCAGGAATTTATATAAATTTTCTGAAAATGTTAAATTCAATTTGCCTAGTGAAATCCAAGAATCTGTATAAGTCCAGGAAAATAAAATAAAGAAGTATATTACATATTATATTTTTACATATTTTTTCCTTTAAATTTAGCAGCAGATATCAGCTTTGATTGTTTTTCACAGCAATAGACAAGTTTTCATGTCTACAAGATGGGCTAGAATATTTAAAGCCTTACCTGAATGGCTTAAAGAACTAATTTAACACAAACTCCGATTCTCCTGAATGTCAAGACTGATCTATATCATAATGTAAGTACTATTTCTCTTGCATCTGTGAATAAATAACTGCTTGCTAACACATGTATGTAAAAGACAATTAGAATTTAATAAGATATTAAAAGCTACATTTGGAGTTTTTAAAAACTTTACTTTTATCTTCCATTTTTACTTAAATATGAGTTTTAATACCTGTTTGCATTGCTTCTTCTTTTCTGCTTTAATTTTATTTTTGATAGTATAAAGTTTTACACAGCCACTTTATGGTTTTATACGGCAAAAGAAATGCACTTTCCTTCCTAAACTGTCAGTATTTGTTAGAAGCCTTTTAATCTTTTCAATCATCTATGCTACTCATTTAGTAAGATTAATTTCCAGTAGTTACTGTATACTGCATTCAAATATTAAAGATTTTCAAATATGTGTTCAAATCAAACTACTCTGTTTTTCTTTCTCAATTTCTGCAGAAATACAAACATCTATCTATGTATCTATCTATCTATCTATCTATCTATCTATCTATCTATCTATCTAATAATTTAGTAGTTAGGTTTATAGAACAAGCTGTTCTTTCTTATTTACTGGGGAAGGAAAAATTATTGCTTCCTGAAGACTGATGAAGTTATTCCGAAGTTAATCTTCTGTAAATGTCAGAAGTACCTTCCTGGGAAGTGGAGTGTCTGTGAAAATCAGAAACCACTACAAGCCAAATCTGAACCCCTAGACATTTCCAAAGGAAAAACCTTTCATAAACTTAATATTTTTTTAAGTAAATACTTGGAGCCAAGTGAACAGCTGTAGTGTTCTGGAGTACCATGCATCTACACACGTTTAAGCAATTCACACCATGACATGTTGTGCTGGGAAAAGGTCTACAATACCAGAAAAACCATGTAAAAACAGATTGGTCCCACAAATGATTTTTAATTCTCACTTACCTCAGGAATGTATTGATTTCCCCTAATTTTAAAATGTTTTAAGATAGAACTCTAAAAATATAACAATACTACACAATTGCAATTTGCACTTATTAAACAACCAATGAAGTATTACAATTTTTTCATGCATACTGTAAAAAGGGAAAAAAACAACATAAACATAGTCTGCAGTAATGGAAAGCTACCATCTAATGGATAAATATGGCATCTAACTCTTTTGATTACTTTTCAAAATTTTTTTCCTAAACATCTGTAAATACAGAAAAGAATGGCAAAAGGAAAGAGGAAGGAAAGAACATTTAAAGTTAATAGAATGACAGAAATGTATTCAAGGTTTACTTAATTCCACTTAAACTGGGATCATTATGGCAACTAACAAGGCTCCACTGAGGCTGGGAGTATAACAGAAACAAAACTAAGAATTGATAAGTCTTGAATTTATAGTAAGCAAAGTGTAAAACTAAGCCTTTGGGTGCCAGCTTACCACAATAAAAATAAAAACAAATTGATATTAAGCATGGAACAAATACATGCTCTGCATATCATTATGAGTTTTAAAAATAATTAATGGCAGAGTGGACTAACTGCATATTCTTCCCTTACATACTTGCATACTACAGTATTACAGTATCTATTCAGATATGAGAGTAATTAATTTTAAAAACAATTCAATATGAAAGAACATATTACAGGACAATTCAGATACTTCTCAGTACTTATGATGTTTTATCTGAAGAGAAATTAATTTAGTGTTACTGAATATCTGAAATAGTTTATCACACTTTCACACTTTACTGTGTAACTGAGAAGGTACTGTAATATTTTCCATTTGGTACTCAAGGAAAAGATCTCAGTCACATCAATTGAAGTAGTAAATATATTTACATTGACAAAATGTCACCAAAAATTCTTATACTGAATGATAGCACTTAAATTGCAGATTCCTTTGTTTATAAATTACTTTTATGTTTTATTTTTAAAGTCCATACAAAAATAAAAGGAAAATAATTTTGTGAGAATAAAGACAGGAAAATTAAATTTAGAAGTACTATTGACAGAATAGGAGAATTGTCATGCATGTCAGAATTTCAGAGCTATTGATATGGCTAAATTGTAGCATTAGAAAAATTATTTAATTTGATGTTTTACTTAGTGATATATTTGTGACATAATCATGATATAAAATTTAAATAGACCAAAAGTGTTTCAGTACTAGTGCATAAAGACTTTTGATCTGAACTTCTAGAAACTGAAAGTGTTCTTTCAATTTATTGACTTTAGTAGATTGTAAGAAATCAATAACCACGTAAGGAAATACTAAGAATAAAGTACAACTCGTATAAAAGATTAATGATTTCCTTTTTAATATTTTAACAACCTCTAGAAAATGTGTTGAAAGCTTACAGGTTGTGATTTTGCTTGAAATAGAGCCAAAAAACCGTTTATAACAGTTTTAAAGCAATCTTGGTTTGCAGAAACTCATAAAAGAGTTTTTTATAATCTTTTGCCCTATTTGACTAAAATTCTTTCAGATATAAACAGTAGGTGCTCAAGAAAGTGACTAATGTATCATTTTTGCATTATGACTTCAAAAGGAAGGTGAAGCAGCTTGGTAAGAAATATTTCCTTTGTATTCTCTTATACTGCTTTCTGTTAAATTCTTGAGGTATTAATATATTCAAAGCCAAGTAATTTTTTGTTGCCTGAACCAGGTGGACATTTAATACATCCCTTGACAAAATTGTATCTTGTGCAAAATATAAATTTTTACTGGCTCCTGATGAGCCACTTTTGAACAGTTGATTAGGCTTCAAATAAAAGTTCTTGGCATTTTTCTATTTGTAGGCAGTTCATTTGGCTCTTAAAGACTTCTCCCCACTGTGCAGACCCCAGATAGTAGCCCAAAAATTTAGCTTGAAGGTAAGATTGGGATTTGATCTCTTACACAGGAAACCCTGTTTGAGACAATTGCACCAAAACCTTTCCTTAATAATTTTTTTTTTCTAAGTCAATATTTAGAGGCAAGTGAACAGCTACAGTGCTCTGCATCTAGACACATTTGAACAACTGACATCTGACATGCATCTTTCCACCATGCTCTCTTCCTCACAAATTTGACTATTCCCTGCTGCAGAAAAACTTTGGAAAACTGATCTTTGCTCATTAGTTAGATGATCCCCATGGAATATCAGACACTTAGAACAGTACTGAGATTCTCTCAGTGAATTTTCCTCTCAGGCTCTTCATATAAGAGAGAAGATGAAGGGGCATCTCTGTCCCCCAGCAAGGAAACCTGCTGAAGGATGCTGCTCTGCAAAATGCCACTTCATTGAGCCAACTGGAAAATTGGGAGGCTTTGCACCAGGCACATCCCACACTGCCAGCTTGCTGTGTGAAACTGGCTTGCAGCCCATGTTACATGATGAGTTGTTAATTTCTGTCCTCATACTGCAAAGCTGCTCTCCTAGCACAGCAAAGGTGGAAGGGCTCTGAGGGCAAAGCACAGTATATACTGTGCAGAATGGCAAAGAAGGAGAAATGTGGGGAAAATAAGGAGCTGGAAAACACCACACACACTGAATGGCCTGTGGAAGTTGCACAATGTGTCCACAAAGGGCAGTCAGTCAGATTTTTTGGTCTCTACAGGCACAGGTCGGGGTTCTTCTTTGACCTCCAGTTTGGGTTTCTCACTACAACATAGACATTGAGGTGGAAGTGAACACCCATCAACCGACAATGATGTTGGCAAAGGGTCTGTAGCACAAGTCTGATGAGGAGATGCTGATGGAGCTGAGGTTATTTAGCCTGGAGAAAAGAGTCTTGGGAGAGACTTTATTGCTCTCTACAGGAGAGAAGGAAGGCTGAAAGGAGGCTGTAGCCAGCTGGGTGCCAGTCTCTTTTTCCAAGTAACAGGAAATAGAACAAGAGAAAAGAGTATCAGGTTGCTCCAGGGGAGGTTTTGATTGGGTATTAAGAAACATTTCTTCACTGGAAGTGATATTTTCTTCTCTGGGAAATGTACTTGGCAGCCCTGTATCTCTTACTTTTCTCTTTTCCAAAAGATATGTTAAGGAAGGAAACTATACCTACAGACTCTAATTAGCATGCATACATTCACACTAGCAGCCGTGAGCACAAATCCCACATTTCCTTATGGAAATTTCGGTAGGTCACTCTGGTCTTTTCTTGCCTTCAGAACCCTGCACATCCAACACCTCACACTGCCCTACACCAGCACTCAGCAAGAAGAAAGCACACTGGGGAGTCTACCTTCAAGCATTAGCAAAATTAAAATGTTCACCACCTTCATTAACTTTCTTTCTCTCTCTCAGCCCAGGAAAACAGACTTAAATGTCTCTGTCCAATCTAAACTTCTCAAAGTGGAGAATCCTGTCACTCCAGACATCATCCTGAGTCACCTTTACTCCTTTGTGAACACAGCAGCTCCAAGAGGAAACAGAGTTCACTCAGTACCAGGTCACCTGATATATAGCCTTTTAGTGGGCCCAAATCAAGAGAGTCCAGTAGTTTGTATTTCTCTCTCATCTTAAAAAAAAGACACAAACAACAAAAAGGTGTCTGGTATCTGCAGATGCTACAGATGTAATGGAGGTTAAATCTCAAGTTGTTAGGCAGCATGGCCCTTCCTTGTCTCTGGGTGGTGTCCTCTTTTGTGCACACTGGATAGATGGCAGGATCTGGAGTTATACCACTGCAACCTCAGAGCTGACTCTGTGTCCAATGGAAATATCATGTAAACATTCTCTTGAGTGGGGACACTATACCCTCCAGGCTGGAGCCTAGGGGGCAGAGGACTGCCCTGGAAAATGGGACAGACTATTAACTTGATCTTTATGCCTTTAGGCAGAACCTGCACAGCAATGAGTAGGAAAAAATTTGTTCTTGGTGTGCTCCAAATACATCTTTGATACAGTGAATGAGAGGATCCTAAAGAGAGTGATAGGATGTCATTTGGACTTCAGGAGCACTGCCTGAGCATCAGGCAGGACAAGAGCTGCTGGGATGTGAAGGGACAGGTGACCACCAGCCAGATCCTGCTGTGCACAGCCATGAACCTGGAGGTTAGAGGGGCACCTCTACCATGCAGGGCAGGTAAGTCTTTTGCCCAGGGCAGAGGAGCCAACAGCTTCTGAGCTCTTTCTTCATAATGGGCACAAAATCCTCACCTTCACATAAAGAAGCTTCTCTTATTGTCCCAGGCAGGACAGTGGTAGGGAAGCCTCTATTTCTGAGACTCCTGCCAGTGCCCTAGTGGACACAATTACTGAGGTTGTTGCTGCAGAGACCAACACAAAGGCTCTCAATCCAGTGCCACTGCTTTCTCAATGCCAAGCAACACCACAATTAAAGCTGAAAAGGACTCCAAGCATGCAGGCTTATTAGAAATACTGATGCTGGGACAAACAGCAGTGCTAACTGCTGCTGCAGAAATTCCTTCAGATTAATCCTTCTGACATCACTGATACATAAATGCATCATGGATTTCATTAAAGTCAGAAAATCTCCTGAATAAAGGCTATTACATGCACAAGAGCTGGCAAGTGTTGCTCTGTGTTTCATATTCTGATTCATCCTGCAGTTCACAGGGTACTCGTGCAAAACTGTCTTTTAAATGTAAATATGTGCTTCATACTGGAGTTAGAAAAAATAATTATTGTGGTATCCAGGATGAAGTAGATCAATATAAAAATTTTTTGAAGTGTTTCAAATTTCTGAATGCACATTTAACAATGGAAACAATAGTTTACTTAATGATCCAATAGCTAACAGAGACATTTCTAAGTGGAAAATATGTTGATAATCCCGATACAATTATTTTTCCTACCTTTATTACCTTTATTAACATTCTTACTTTAAGACACTAATAGGACTGAAACTATTTCTCAAGTTTGGGAACATGTCTGGTCCTGATAGTAATTTGCTCAATTTATATGGAAAACAGGCAAGTAACACACTGCCATATTGCTTTTCTTGTCCAGAGGAGGGGAGCCAGTAGACTGTGGTGTGCTTATATTTCTAGTCTACAAATATGAACTTCTCATATAGGTCTCAGAGGCACAGAGAGAAGGTATCCCTGTGTATTAAACTGGATCTAGCTGTATCCTGTGGCTAGGATTGGATACTAAAAACATAAAGATTTTAATTAAAATATTCTTCTGGAGTATTTTCAAATTTAATTTCAGACAAGCTTAGAAGATCCATTAATCCTGATATACATGATTTGCACAATGTTTATATGGTACTGATTAATATTAGGTCAGATATTAAAGTGCTAATTTATACCAATTTCTTAAGCAGATGACACAATAATATATTATCATTGCAGATATTTCACTTAATGAGAATCATGTGGAGCTTTGCAGTTCCCAAATTACTCTAAGTGAACAGCAAAATGACCTAACAGCTTTCCACTAATTCCTAAGTATGCATATTTATACATTTAGAAAATCAAAATGCTAAATTCTTGCTGATTATAGATAGATCTCACTACCATTGCGAGACAATTTTACAATTGCATTATTAAATTCAGAAAAATAATGAAAGTAATGCTATGATTGATGGTAACTGTAAGTCAAAAGTTATCGCATTGTTAATTAAAGACCACTGAAAAATGTGTATATATTTTGTATAAGTCCTTTTACATGCATCACAGAGCCTCATGTTAGGATTCTACAGTGAACTATTATCCATTTTAGTTGAATATTAAAGCCAAGAGCTAAATAATTGATGGAAAAAGATTTTAATATAATCAAAAATTTGGTAGTATTAACAGTAAAAAATGGAAGGCTTCTTCATCAGTTTCTCTAAGGAAAAGGAGAAGATGCCATTTTTATGTATAACCTGAAAATCTCTCAAGTGTTTACATTAAAGAAAATATATATGACTCTTAAACCTGAGTATTTTTATTAGATCGGTATTCTTTTAATAACAAAACAGCAAACTATCAGAGCTGATATCTGTCTTGGGAAAACTGAGTTCAACAGTTATTGCCTACAGATAATCCATGTCAGCTAGGTCAAGACACTTTATCTGCTTCCCAGTTTCAGGGTAACCAAGGTATTAAAGATACCCTCTGGGTTGTTGACCTCATGCTTTACAGCCATACAGCAGGCATGATATCCAAAAGAATCCAAAAACAGCTTCACATTCTCTGTGGGTCGGGAAGCAGTTCTCCTATCTTAGAAAAATTAGATTTACAGGGCAGAAGTTCATAGAATGGGAATGTAAACTTCCTTGAAAGAAACTGGGAGAGATCAAAGGTGCTGGTCAGCATGCTACGTCTCTGGATGGATTTATTAACAGAAAATTCTCAGATACTATCATCTGCATCTCAAATTACAGATGAAACTAATGTAAACAAATAAATCTGCCAGATGTGACTGTAGGGAAAAAAACCTTTTCACCTATTACCTCCTTCAAAACTTGAGCTTTTTGTCTTTGTTAAATCCTTTTTTTTTGAAAGTTATGTCAATTGGGGTCAGAGCTCTGTAAGCAATCAGAAGCTGTAAGCCTCACAGGGGAAATATTTGTGGAATTTGACAGGTCATGGCAGTTAGAGGCTATGTAGGCTTTTATTGTAACCTTCGGGCCTTCAGCACCATTTCTGAGCATATCATTGCCCTCCAAAGTACTTAGGTGCCAACATTTTGTGAAACGAAAACTTTAAGAGCCCTTCCAAGCATATGAAGCAGCACAAAATATTGAATTTTCAAGTTTATAGAAACTTCTATGTATAGAAAAAGAAAGAATCACTATCCTTTAGAGTTGCTGGGGGAATTAATAGATCATGGTCAAACTAACATGCAATGGGATGACTAGGTGGGTTTTTGTAAAGCAAACCCAAGAGTTTTTCTTTTTAACTATCACTTTGCTTAAAGAGAGTTTTAGTTTTTAATTGATTTTTAAATTTAATTCTGGTGCAGTTAAATATGTACATATGCACTAAATTATGCATATACATACACATCATATATGCATTATATATATGCATATACACTTATTAAAAATAGAAGATTGAATGCAAGTTAAAAAGCCCTGTTTTCAGTTCTTTCAAAGTTAATGTTTAATTAGAAATATTCTGTGTTGGATGTTTTCAAATTTTTAATGAAAGAATATCAGAATGCAGTCCATTATAACTACTACATCAAAAGAATTAAGTAAATGATCCATAATTCAAAGCCACAAAACATAATTGTCAAAATTTCTTATAAAGAATGCTGAAACAGGCTGTGATCTTTTAAGACACTTTAGACTAGCATTACTATCAGACTCATCTGTGCACTTTATCTTTCTTATGAAGTACTAATGCAATTCAACAAAAAGCACCCAAATAAAAAGTTTTGTAAGATCTCTGTGAGAAATTACCAATAGAGTAGAAGATTCTTGCATAATTCAACTACCACCATCAGCAATTAAGATATTGGGGCACCACCCTTAATAATCTAATTTGCAAAAAAAATCAATATGGCTCACAGAAATATTTAATGTATTTTATGACAGGATAATACAAAACTGAATTCTGCTAAGATGTATACAGGGACTGTTGTAATCTGTGTTGTAATCTGTTTGTGCTGGTGTTGTTTCCCTGGGATATTCTAGCTAGCCTACTGAATCAAGGCATAGAATTGCAAACAAAGTTTTCTTATTGAGAAAGATTTTTCTTTTTTCCCTCTAGGTAATGCCTTTGTTGTGTTTGCCTTATACATAGGCTGTTTTGCCTCTCTGACTTCTGTGTGACAAGCAGTTTTGGAATCATGTATTGATCTAGTCTTTCCTGGTGAAGTTGTTTTCCCCTTCAATCCCATCACTAAAGTCTGATAGCCTCTTGCCTGTCTGAAAGTTGTTTTGAAAGAAGGAAATAAAAAATGCTTATCTCTATCAGCATTTTATGGGTTGGCAGGAAGAGAGCTGTCTTGGAAAAGAAGGGTTTGTTTCTACCTCCTCCTCATGTAAAGGCCTTCTGACAACAAACGTTTCTTGTCAGTGAACCCGCATTATGTCTCCATGGTCTGGCAAGAGTCCAGCTCCATATAGGAACATTCAGTGATTTTGGCAGGAAATTTTGTAGGAGTGTGAGTGAGAAAGGGGGAAAAAAAAGTTATATAAACTTCACTAAATCTGGGCAGGCTCTCACAGGAGACAATGAAATCACTGCTTCTAGGAGGAAAACCATTTGTGAAATTATAACATTTTTCCAATTGTAAAGAGAAAAGTTTGTGATAATAATTTGTAGCAGAAAACATTAGATATGCTAAATATCAGTGTGATTTTTTAAGTGTGAGACCATATAGTTATGAAAACAAGCTTTAGCTAGCTTTGAATCACAAGAATAATATATTCAGTTTAGCAGTGGGCCATAAATGTATGTACATGTGTGTATCTATATATACTGTTCACTTTTAGAAACATCTACTTTTGTCCACAGAAACTTATATTAAATATATATGTTGTAGCACTTTCTTCCATCTTTGTCAGTATTATTCATTCTAGATCCCAATAGCTGTAAAATAATTAGCGAGATTTATTCCTAGAAGATTAAAAAAGTGACACAAACATATTTCACTAAGACACTTGTAAATGAAAAGAATACTTGAAATTAGAACTGGAATGCAACCTTGGCATGTGCAATAATTCTGGCATGATCAATGACCTCAGCTCAAAGCTCGCTACTCAGGGAAAGAAATGAAAGATCTCATATAATGTAATAGTTACCTACACTTGAAGCTAGAGAACTACTGGACAAATGATGATAAGAAAAAAGACTCTTAAATTTAAAGCCATCAGAATTCAGATGTCAGAAGAAAGTTAAAGAATACTGAAGGAAATAATTGACATATAAAAGAAGCAGGAATGCTATAGCTACTCTAGAAAGGAGGAAAAACAAATAAAAGGTGTTCAGTTTTGATTTGATTCTCAGCTTCTAAAAGATAGCTAATATACCCATAGGCAAGCTAAATTGTCCAATTTCTTAATATTATAAACAAAATTGCCTTAAAAGCTCAGTATTAGTGCTGAAAGCCAAGCAGTCAAATATTAGGATATACCTCAACTGTCTCTTCACTCCTTTCACAATTGTGTGTTCACCCTCAGCTTGGCCCCTGGATAGAACACATATAATAGCAATAAAGGCAAAATTGTTTTGTTTCCATTTATCCTGAGGAAACAGCGAGTTGCTTTTTAATTCCATAATTGTTGAACAAGACATCAGCATGTTCTGCTGCAGATAGGAAGACTAAGTATTTCCCATGAGGAAAAATGAGCATGTTCTCATGAAGTATACTGCACATTAGTTTCAGTCATGAAACAGGAGCATACTATAGGATTAGTGAAGTGGTGTGATTGCTCCATCTGCTCAGCCCTTGCTTCTGTTTTGATAGTGTTGCATTTGAGTCTGTCTTACCGAGAGTTAGGGTAGGACCAGCACTTATTTAATTCTGTAAAAGCATTTATTAGTTAGCAATACTATTTAACCATATAATTTGAAGTAGAGGTAGCAACAAAAAAACCCAAAAAGGTATCTAGGGCTTTAGCCTAGACCACTCACTTCCTCATTAAACATAGTATGGTTTAGTTTTCACTCTATGCTTATCCAAAACAAACTATATGAAGATAATCAACAGCCTTCATTTAATTCTTGATGCCGAACATATACAGTTGCTGATAGTTGATGCAAATGATTAGTCTTTCTTCCCAATATTTTTTCTTTGCTTTGGTGCAACTTAGCATTAGATGAACACTGAAATGAAAAAAAAAATTGGTAATTTTTCAAGTGATGTAGTAAATAGTTTAGAGATATCTCAGTCTTGAAAATTGAGTTCAACTTATTTTTATCATACCAAAGGTACTTCGAATATGCTATAAATTCAACTGAAATAATATCCACATTTTTCATCTCTGTGGGCCCATGTAATGGGCCACTAAAATCCCATCACATTGGAATAGAAGCTGGGTATTTCAATGTTACTTCAAGAAACACTGAGTAACCTGAGTGGGGAAAGAAAAATATTTGGTTTTACATCTAAGATCAAGTCTCAGCATCTAGAAACATACCAGTGCTAACATTACTGTCACTAGCCGGTATTAATGCCTTATTAGGGCTAATGAACAGCACCATGCTTCTCATGGAAGCAAGATAGAAGAATTTATCACCACTGGGTGGCTTAGTATGAAACTTCTTGCTGTGCTTTCCCCAAATGCTTGCTGTCACTGCAATTCTTCTAAAAGTTACATTATTATTGTGTCTTTGATAGCCACTCAGGAAAACAAGTACCTGTGAATATACGCATGACTACTAATCACTGGTCAATAATGATTGTCTGTGATTACTTATGTTGCACAGCTTTAGAGCCCTAAACCTCCAACTATACTGCCACAGGACGATACAGCCATGCTGTATCACACAAGCATGCTGAATCTCATGACCATACCTTTTTATCTATTTACCTCTTTGATTTGGCCTAAATATATAGTGTGAACTCACTTTTGCTACTGGTAAGATGGGTCTTTACTTGGGAAATATTACTTAATTTAATTTGTAGCCAGTTAACATTAACTTTTAATTACTGAGTCGTATTGAGAAACAGAGATATGAACTGTCTAAACTCCCCTTCTTGCCCCACATTGTCCCTCCAACCTCCTCTGAGGTTGTGCCTAGTACAAATCTTCAAAACTTAAAAGTCTCAGCTATGCGTTGAGCTGCACAGCTGGCTTTACTTAGGCCTGTTCCAGGCAGTGCACCTGAAAAAAGATTGGAGCTAGCATTAAGATCCTGACAGTTTTTTTCACTCTGAAGTGGTTTGGAGCTCCAAATACGAGGCAGTATGGACCAACACTAAATCAATAAAGAGAATGAATTCTTGTGTAGTCATTTTGTCTCAACAAGAAAAGTTGAAGTCCCATGAGCTGAAAAAAAAGTCTAAATTTTCTTCACTATTTTTTCCCTGGATTTCCCAAAAACACTATCTTATGAGCAAGCCATATACATTTTAGACAACTCACCATTTTCTAAAAGTCCCTCAGGAAAAGACAATAGTTATAAATCATTATTAAAGGTGAAAATTTAGTTTGGAAAATATCTTGTGTTTGACTCTGGCTCCACTAATGACAATTTTCCAAAATGCAAAATAGTAAATGATATTTAGAAGTTCAGAACTGAGGACACATATTAAATGCTTATGCTTGAGCAGTGTAGAGTAATTTTCAGATTGTAGGAGATCAAATAATGGCATATTGTCCAGTATTAATGTGTTTGTTTTGTGCTAGGCTGCTTGAGAGAAAAAAATAACTTGGTTGTTGAGGTTACTTTCAGCTGGCATGAAAGGGATGCTAATGTAATCTTCCCACAGGTGCATTTTTAGTGCAAACTGAGACAGTTAAATTAAAATGTAAGTAAAAACATTGCTATATGTATTTTTAAATTTAATGCTAAATAGTTCTTTCCTTTTTTTCATTTAGTACTTCATGTTCGACAGGAATTTTCATCCCTGTAGTGACTGTCGTTATGTAAACTAAGGAGTTAAATATACATAGTAGCATTTTCCATCATGATTGTTGGAGAATTGGAAAATCTTTATCTGAAATGACCCTAAAAGTCTCTGCCCTCATTAGCTCATTAGCGAATAAATTCTATGAGACATTTGATTGCAGAAACACCCATGCAAATGTGGAACAAATGCAAGTGGACTAATGACTTTAATGACAAGAAGATGACCTTGACTGTAGCAAAAGATCCAAGTACTACCAAGCCCCAGACCTTAAACTTCTTTAATAATGGGAATGTAACTTCAGACTTGAATTCAGTCCTCTTGTTGATTCAACTCTACCTCTAGAGATACAAGATGATGCAAATACAAGTCTTGAGAGTCTAGCTGGAACCAGTATTTAAATCTACTTTTTGAAAAATACAGTAGAATAAACAGCTCAGTATATTCTTTAAATGTGTTGATAATAATTTTTTAAGGGAATAAGGAGGAAACACGAAGGACAAAAACAAATAGAATGAAGAATGAAACTGGCAAAAGAATTTAATGCATACTGTAAGCACAGTTTGGTTATAAGTTACAAGAAGGTAAATTTTATAACAACTTTCTCATGTCTGAAGCTGTTTAAGATTGAGAAGGACCAGCTTAGATCAGCATTTATAAGGCTTGTCAAGTACAATATGCTGAATTCACTGACATGGGAAATTCTTTGCAATTTAATATTTCACTTCAGTGAGTGAAGGCAATTATAAAGAGATAATATCAGCTAAATATTTTTTTCTTATTTAAAAATGGAGGAACATAAGAACCTGAAGACTGAAAGTAATTTTCATTGAAGTACTTAGTAAGAAAAAGAGTTGAAAAGGAGAATAATACACGTTGAAAACCTGACCTCAGTAAGTCAAATATTTATTTTCTCTTAGGAAAAATTTATGCAGCCAAAAAGGAATACAGTAAGCAGACACTCACTAAAAAGTTTTATGACTACAAAAGCTAATGACTTCAGCCCAAAGACAAGAGTAAACCATAAGATGAAGTACATTTGACTGTATCAGTAGTCATTTGATGGCACTGAAATCAAAAAGGTCATTCACAAAATAGAGGCAATCATATATTACTGAAGATAAGTATGAAGATACAGGGGAAGTAGTCATGTAAGGATAAAGTCAGAAAGGCTGAGGAGAGAAAAGAGTTACAGTTCTCTGAGAATAATAAAATTATAGAGGTTAGAGATGATAACAGAATGCATGTTAAGAAGAAAAGAAAAAGGAAGTCTAGTTCTATTGCCCATCAGGGAGGAAGAGCATTCAAGCAGACTACTCTGAAGAGTGAAAAAATTACAGGAACATTTT
>WBND01000027.1:2793660-2825436 GCA_013398595.1 Tychaedon coryphoeus | reverse complement strand
AAAAAAAAAAAAAGTCGTTTTTTCTATCTGAAAAATCACTTTAGGAGGATCCCATTCAGAAGGAATCCAAATCTCCCATTCAGAAGGAATCCATATCTTAATTTTTCTTATGATTAGTAGAGAAAAAAAAAGCCATAATTGCATTGCATAAGAAAATTCTTGACACTTTTAATACTATATTATGTAGGACTCAACATACACTTGGTCTGAAGATCAAATAATCATTTGATCTTGATTAGTTCTTACTACTAACATTCAGAAAGATCTGTATTCTTATTTATATAATTTCTAATTCCTCTAGAATGAGAATTTCTTTTGAATGATTGTAGAAAGTGAGTGGATAAATGTACTAATCTGAAGAAGCCAAAGTTTTTATCTTCCCTTGCTGCTCAGTCTTCAGCCTCTTCAGATTTGCCAGTAAAATTGCTGTTATGGTCTGTATATCTGTCCATGGAGGAGGCAACTGTGACTGACAAGAATTGAGTATTGGACTCTTGGACTGCATAGGGCTATTTATAACCTGCTGATATTCTAATACTGCTGAACATTGACAGGCAGCCTTGGATAAATGACATCAGACACAGTTGTCATAGTCATAACCAAAACGTCAACTGATTCCATAAAGTTGTGTGTGTTACAATATTAAATAATACTTTTTATAGAACTGAAGGCAAATGAGTACTGAATACTGGCATATATAATAGTGTGTTTTGTGCTGTGATTTAATCTCATAAGAAATCAATGGTCATGTTATGATCAAAACACAGTCACTGGAGAGTGACTTCTTGCTACCCCAGAAAATTTTGTGAAGTGGTGTGGAATAACCTCCAGGCCCTAGCTATGTCCCCTCCTGGCTATGGAAAAAAAAAAAATTAATGGCAAGTTCTGGCCAGAACCAGGGCACACAGTAACAGAAATGAGGCAATAAAATCACCTCAGCAGGAATCCATATCCAAGCACTCGACTCCTTTGTCACAGCGGACATTCCTGTCTGTCTAGAGATGAGACTCCTTGCTATTTGCTAGATTTTAGCAATTTGTTTTTTGTTTCGTTTTTTTTATTTATTTTTTTAGCCTATATAAGTTGCATTGTTTATGATACAACTTTCCAGATTGATTAGGAAAGATGGAAATTTGTTACATACAGCTTAAACTATAATCTGACTATATAAAACTCCAGAAAGATCTGAAGAGCAAAAATATCACTTGCCACAGCTATGTTATATTTCTTGTTTTGTCAACATGTTCTAAGGGAACATGTTCTAAGTCCTCTAAATGAGTAGTTTCGATTCCAGCATGCTCAGGCTTGGTTTGCTCCAGACCTACATGCAGATGGAATTGCATTTAGTGGAGTTTTAGGTCAAATTAGGCCTGCCTAGTCAGTTTAGACACTTATATGATTAGGTCATCAGTAAACTAAAAGAGATCAGTGCTTTGTATTTAGGCAACTGTTATCTGCCTGTTATATGCCTGCATTCTGTTTTAGCAGTTTAAATCCTTTCCTCAGTTTTGAATATTAATCCTTATCTGTGCAATCCTTATCTGTCTAACTGGGTTATTTTTCTCTGAATTAATGGGAAAACTAAACTGTTGTGCTGCAAATGTACCCTGTTGTATATTGTGAGACCACTGGGAGTTTTTTTAATCTTTTGCTATAGAAGAGTTATCACAGAAAATTCTGAATTATTCTATGTATGGGAAAAAGTCTTGTGAGTTCTAATTAATTGTAGAGATCTAATTAATTGTAACATGGTTAAGAAGATGAGAAAGTGTTACAGACAGCTTAAATGTTTTCAACCTCTCTTTTGAAAGATTAGAAATCACATCTCAATGTGAGAAAAACAATTCAGGGAGAGACAAACCCTGAAGAGCTCTTGAATACCTAAAAAGACAGGAAATCAATAAGGCCAGTAATTATCAGCACATAGATTTAATGAAGTGTAAAACTTTGGTGTTACAACAAATTAAAACTCCATTAATGTCCACAGATAATGCAGAACAGAAAATGATTAAGAAAAAAACCCAATCTTTTATTTTCTCATACACTTAATTCAGATTTATTTTAATGTAAGAAATAGCAGAAGGAGACTTAAAACAGCAATTTAATGTGAATTTAGGACTTATTATGAAGCAAACCTGAGCATGTTTTAATACTTCCCAAATGAATACAGAATTTTAAACTAGCAACAGGCTTCACTGAAAAATCTTGTAGTTCAAAATGAAATGTATTACAAGCAGGTTAATTGGGTTCATTTCATGAAAGTGTATTCTAAATTAGCTAAATATATTTTTTTCTTTTTTTTTTCTTGACAGAATAAAAGGTCTGAAGCTACTATCATTGAGCTTGATTCTGAGATGTAGATGAATCTGACTGATAGCAATGGGAAGTTGGAAGCTTGTAGTTTACACATGGATCACAGAGAATTCCCAAAAGTATTATGTTCTTCTTGTCTTACTCTATGATTACTGCTGGATAAGTATTTCATTTATTAAAGGTCTTTCCTGTTTTCATATAAACCCAGCTTCAAAGAGAAATAATAGTATTTCCTGTGACACTGTAACACATACATTTACCTTGAATTTCACTAAAATTTTGCTAATTAATTTAGTTAGATGGATGTTTACACATTGTAGAATTAAAGCTATTAACTTTGAATAGAATATATCACTTTTTTTTAGCCATGCGTCTTCTCTCCACATACAATCAGTCTCCATGCACAATGACACCTAAATATTGTCGAATTTAATTAGATACACCTGGTACATCAAAGTGGTTATAGACCTTAGATTATCTAAATACTATCTAAGAAACAGAATGGCACAATCAGAAGACATACACATTTAGCTATCAAGTTAAGTAAATTGCAATACGAGGGAAACATTAGAATTTGTATCTAGGTAGGAAATATAAGCTCTTAGAATAAAGCATATGAAAACCTTCGGTATTTAGTAGCTTATAGAGGATCTGCATAGTCTTCACATAGGAATGTCACCTCTAAATAGTTAATCCATGTCCTCAATTTTGATTCAGGACACTTTTCTCAATTATCATTCCCCCACGTGCTGAGAAATGCCTGGTGATGGCTGCTGTCCGTGTCTTTCTCAGTAACTGCTTGCTAACCCCTTGGCAAAAGAACCTTATATGCCCATTGGCAGCTTGATTTTCTGTCAGGCTTTAAAGCAAAGCAAAAGAAAGCATCACGTGGGAAGCTGCTTCCCTTTAGACATGGGGAAAAGGCTGAGAGAGAGGTAAAAATGACCATAAGCTGAATCTGATCTAAAGCCAGGCTGGAACATGTGTTTGATGGTCTTCCAAGCAATTGAGAAGATGGCAACTAAACACTGTAATTATAAATATCAATATTCTTAGGATATCTTGTTAGTTATGTGCCATATTCTTTTACATTTTAATTACCTAAAATAATTTAAATGCAAAACCAGAAATCACAATCAACCATGAAATGTTTGAGGGTATATATAGAGAAAACATTTTGCTTGCACCACCTCTTAATCAATATCTGATGTAAGGTTTAAAACTATTTGATTCTGATAGAAACCTGAGGGACATTAGAGACGAGAGAGAAGCCATGCCTCAGGAATGAATCACTGCAGATCAAAACAAAAATCTATTCCTGTGGCAAATTTACCATTTTTCCCTCCAGAAATGTAGGCTTTATGAATGGAAATTGCCTAACCAAAAGCATGTAAACTCAAAAGTTACATTGTGTGATTCTTATCAAGTCAGATTTAAAATAAGAATAGAGTCTTTTTATGAGCTTGTTTAGTTGGAAAATTCACATTGAACATCAGTCTGCTACTTTCCTGATGCTTTTTCCTCCAGAGACAGCACTGGATGTCTCTATATATTCTATACTATGGTAGACCTCATAATATAATTTATATTGATTTCACAGTATAGAAATACCAAGAGAAAATTTTGGCTCTTTTTTTGTAGTTGTTGTTGTTGTTATATTTCTTCATTCCTAATATATAATCTATGGCAAATCACAACTCAAGAAAAATGTTAAATCTGAAGTGGCAGACTCGGATAGCAGCTGGCTATTATGTAGAAACGATAAAACAGTCTAGATTTTATATTTAGCTATTTTAAAAACTTATTAAATGAAACAATTTATTACCAAAATTTTGCTGGAGAAAGGGGGCACTTGTTGTGTGTTAGATAATCTGGCATTTTGTATTTAATTCAGAAACTACAGGTAATTTTATGGAATATAATTTGATAAAAAATTAAGGATTCAGAACAATCAATAATATTGTTATTTAGATAGAAATATAAAATTAGAATAGAGCTGTGTCTGATTAACAACAAAGGCATTGGATTAGCCTAAACAAATTATCTGGCCTAAAACAAGAAAGTAGATGTCACAAGGTGTCTGACTGTGCACACATCCTGACCAGTCTTTACTCTCTGACAAAGTTGTCAGACAGGAAAAATTCTGACAAGTCTATAAAGAGCTATTTTCTGCAGGGAAAAAAAACCAAACATTTAAAGTCTTAGCTTATTTTTTCACATATTATTGATCCTAATATTCCTGGATTTAATTTTTTTCCCCAATAAGCATGAAAACTAAATATTCTTATTAATTTACCAGAAAAAAAAAAAAAAAAGGCTTCTTTCTATTTATCTCATCCTCCAGATATTATAATTACAAAGTATACCAAGGAATATGTTCTAATGATTTATCTGCCATTAATAAATTACAATTCTGTTAAAGAATACAAAAGTATAGAGCAAGCCAGTGTGGCAATCAAGAGAGTTTTGGAAGAAGAGAAAAAAAAGGTGCATAGATCTTATTGGCCAGAAATTTGTATGTTTTCTTTCTGCTTTATTTTGTCTTCATTGTGTTTGAGACATTTGCTTCCGTCTGGGCTTATGAAGAAACACGTTCACTTCCTTGCACATACAGATGCATTTTAAATAGATTTAAAAACAGCCACCAACACTTACTAGCCTTCTATTACTTTGACTACCTATTATGTGAATCTTTTATTGTGTTTTACTTTTCAATACACTAATCATAAGAAGAGGACATGTTTTCTCTTCCTAGTCTGCCTGCAAGCTTCATCACTACATCTTTCTCAGTCCTGCTGTTTTTCCAGCTGTTCAAGGTTTACTACACTTTGTCCTGGCTGCATGGCACTGCCCTGGCAGCTTTGGGGCGCTCTGTGAGGAGAAAGCTGAGGTGGTGACTCCTCAGGGAAATGGATTTAAGATTTTATCTAGAAATAACAGTAAACTATTGTAGGGTTAATTTGGAGACAGCCTCTAAACATATAGTTATTTTCACACTGACATTCACAAGTCCATAGGTATAAGTAATGATTCTTTGTTGTTTGTTTTGTAACAACTATTTGCTAATGTATTTGAACCATATTGTTCTGTGGTCCTAATTGGGAGAAAGATGTGAAGTTCTGTTCAATTTCAGCCTTTGCTAACATACAGCAACGTAAATAGGTCAGACAGTGGAAACTTTAATTTAATATATTCCCAGACATCGAGGTCAAGGGAAGTTTTATCTTAAAAAGGTGAAAGGGATTATGTTCTTAAAATAACCTTTTTTTCTTTTTAATATGGGTTTTCAAATTATGAAGCTTGATAGGTGATCCACAATAAATTTTCATTGTAAAGCACACAATTCTAAGTAGGATTTTTTCTTTCAGAGTCTAGTCTGTGGTTTGCTACCTTTCAAATTTTGACTGCTTCTGAAATGCCATGCTGTTAACATGCCATTCCCCAGATACAAAATATGCTAATCTTGACCTATTCCTAGTTAGCTTTAATAGTTTCTTCCCATTACTCAGTTTTAACTTTTCTTCATAATCCCTGTACATTTGCAAGCTGCCCTATTGCAACATTAAAAATACGTTTCCATATCTGAATTAAGAAAAATTTCTCGTTTCTTTTTCTTCATGATAACATATCCTTCTCTTCCTTTTTTCTTTCTTTATACAAAAGTAAAATGAGAGGAAGAAAAAGAGGCTTCTCCCCTGTCAGATTATCATTACCATCAATGGTAAAACTGGAACTTCATTACACAACCAGTGGCAACATTTCATTACATTCCTGGAAGTGGATTACAGCTACCTCTCCACTGTCTTTTGGAAAAAACCCGTGATCAACAAGACTTCCCTTTTTTTTTTTTTTTAATTAGGAAACCCCCAGGGCACAGACAGAATCATAAAAAAAGTAATCTGAATTCTTTCAGATATCAAGAAAAGAAATAAACTGGGTAAGTCAATGTGTTCATTTCAGACACACTTTTTATTAATATTATTATCCTAAGATTATACAAGTGAATTTGTAACAGGGTTCTTTCTGCCATTGCAAATAGTGTACTTCAGTAAAAGTTACTTTTATTTTTACAGACTACCTTAAAACAATTCAACAGGAAATTGCAACAGTCACAAAAGAATCTGACTGATACTTATTTTGAAACACACCTGTAAGGCACATTTTTTCTTTTATAATGTTCCCTAGATTGTTAATGCTGTAATACCACCAGAAAAAAATCTGTCCTCTGAGACAAACAGGCAGAGGTGTAACAGGTTATGACTATTCATGGTTTTTTACCATTTTATTGTATAGCAGATCCAGGGTGGCTTTAGGAACAAATAAGCAAATTCATTCCACCACATACAGACTTAGTATCAAGAAAGTCCAGATGGACTAAAAACCAAGTCAAGCATATAAACTGAAGTCAGAGATTTGACTCATTACAACTGAACTGGAAACCATAAGCAGTTAGCAAAGGTAGTGGTCTTCATTTAAGGCAACATTTCACTTGAAAGCAGCTGATATTGCTTTTATTCCAACCATTTGATAACATGGAACAAATATTTTTTATAAATGTGAATAAAATAGGATATATATATATTATTTTCAAATTGTAAACTCCAAGACTGCAAGAATGAAAACATTGTATTCTTTTCATGGTAGCAAAACAATACCAAAGAATGCACAAAGTATGTTTCAGGGAATGGACAAACTTGGTATAAGGGTGGGGAAAGGGCTCTCCTGTTCAATAACTTTGAATCCTCTCCCCTCAATTTAAACATTCTCTGACAACATTCAGTATAAACTTTATTCAATTTTACTTGCAAAATAGTCTCATACATGTATACATTTGGTAAATGATTTCTCAATAAGTCATTTTTGATAATCATATATACATATATACTTTAATAAACTCATTTTACTGTGAGTCCTATAAAAGACTCAGTATATAACCGATTCTTTTATAGGACTCACAGTAAAATGAGCTTATTAAAACTTGCAAAAAAAAAAATAGATACAAAATTCTTCCTGTTTTTAATCTATTTACTAATGTTACTTTATCAATCTGTGTCAGAATTGATTCACTTTAAGTTGTAGGTTTTCCAAGGAGAGGACAAACAATTATCAGCTGGATTTCTTTTTTTTAAAGGCATCATAAAAGATCCATTCCCTCTTCTGTGCATGTAAGGCACTGCCAGAATGGCTAATGGAAATTATTCATGTTCATACCAAGAAGAATATTCCCTGAAGCATTTTAGCCTTCTTTTATGGAAGTACATAAAAAAGACTTGACTCTTACAACTTTTTTTAAAAAGATGACTCTTTGAACCTTCCCAGAGCTGCCATACTCACACTAATAACCCATAGCATACAAAAAAATAAAAAAAAAAAGAAAAAACAACCAAAAAACCCAACAAAAAAAAACCCCAACCAACAAACAAAAACAACAACAAAAAAACAAACAAACAAAAAAAAAGCCCAAACAGACAAAAAAAAAAGGTATCTGTTGAATAGTTAGGTAATTGTCACTGAATGGCAATGCTAGGCACCTGGAGCTAACTGTAGATTTTGCAAATCATTTCGTGTGTTGATATTAATTTTTTAAAATATTCATTACTATAAAAATTTCAAACAAAAGAGCTGTAACTTCTCTTTGAGATTTTTAGTCATGTCTCAGAATACACATTACTCTTAGAATAAAAGGCCATTTATTGGAAAGAAAAAAGCATTTTGTAGGCATTGTACTTTTTTTTTTTAACTTTCACAGGTGGTTACATTTCCTGTAATTTTATAGCAGTGCTCCATGGCTCCAGGTGTAGTGAAATAAAAAGGATTTTCTGGAAAGTCTGTAGGTAGATATTTTGATAATGAAAAAATGTCTTGTTTCAAAGCAGTTTCTTTTTGGTTTGAATGGTAACCACCTCTAATTTCAGACAAAATTTATGCACAGATATTTGAGACCACTTATAAAAAAATATTATTTCATAGTTGTTTGCATTCATGAAATTTACTACAAATTTGTTATTAAAAATTACTAAAATTAAGTCTTGGTTAATTCTAAAACACTGTTCATCACTTTAGTTTTGTTCTTTTCTATTAAAATCCTGGCTAGCTAAATAATTTCTAAAATATCTCAGCTTGACAAACTTAGGAGAACTAATCAGTAGTTGATAGATTTAGTCAAGGTAAGGGTAACATTTATTCAAATGTTGATGCTACATGCTTTCATAGCTATTTTGTGATCCCAGCCTAAGTGTTTCTTCTTCCCTGCAGTCTTCAGGTGTCAATCTCTTTTCACTACTACTGACAATGGAAGTCCAGTATAGGAAAAACAAAGTACTTTTGCATGTTATCTGACCAAATAAAGGAAAGAGAATTTTCCACTTAAAATAGAATGTAAAATTAACTGTCTCATGACACATCATTTCCTGTGGCAGCCAGTTTCCAATTAGAAATATAGATAGGTGTCATAAATGTAAGTTATGTAACAGAAAAAAAAAAAAGACTAATCCTAGGCAAAAATTATATTTGGAGGGCTAAAATATTTATTACAGTATTGATCAAACTTCTTCATAACTTGAGGTTTTTCTGGTGTAAAAAAAATGTACCGGATTTAGCTCCTAGTCCACTTGCTTAAATTAAGTGCAGGAAAATGTCCTTAGGGAGTACTTGGGCTTCCTAGAATGCAGAGGAATCTCTCTGGGGCTGTAAAGATGATACTGAAAATTTTTCATGACATGTCAGTTCTAGTTTTTCCTGGAAAAAAATGCCAGAGGTGAAGAAAGGCAAGATCTTGGTAGCCCTTCAGCTGGTATAAATTAGAAGCAATCTCAGCAGTGGATCAAGCTGAAGAGTTGGAAAACTCAGAAAAGTTGAAAGTTGTCTATACTGCTATCTCTGTATTCATTTCAGTGGTACCAAGAAAGCCTTTAGCACCAAGCAAAAATTGGGGTATGTCTTCAGAGGTTATTTAATAATTTTTATTAAATAAAAACCTAAAAGCATTTCTGTCCTGGCCATAACAATTTGGAAATAGAAATCATTAATGCTATAAAGTACTGACCTTTACTGTGAGGGTTAAACTGCACTCTAATTGTTTTGTGTTTTCTGATCCCAGAGACAGTAAGATTTTGCTATAGGTCCTATCCAGTTTCTACATCGAAATAATGAAATTCTAATCCACAATAATTGTGTGTGTATATATATATATATGATATTATTACAATAAAATTTGTGTTTATGGTGTACTGTGTAATCTGTTTGCCCACTCAAAAATTCTGCTCAGCATTTCATGTACAATAATAAAACATCCCATAGCTGTCTGCTATAGTTTCCCAAGTCCTTTAGGAATAATGTCAGAGGGCATTACCATTTGATTGATGTTGCTAGAAAAATATTGCTCCTTTTTTGACAGCATCTAATGATTCAGGTCACTAGTCTGTACCATACTCAGTAGATTTATCAAGCACACAAAGCCTTGCTTCAAAGAGACTACAAAAATGTGGGCTTTATATTTTGAAGGAAAGTATGAATCCATCTCATGCACTTATTTTTCTTACCTGCACAATCCTATATCAAAACAAAATAAACCTACTATAATAAATTCAAAACTTCAAAAGCTTTCAAAGCTTTGTTTATTTGTACTCATAAATGTTCTATAAAAGAAACAAGCAAATAATGCACTGATGGGCATATGAAGAAGACATCACAAAAAAAGGATTCACTTCAGATCTTTTATGAATTAATTTTTACTGAGGTTCTACAGCTGAACAAATAGAGTTACAATATTAAGAGTAAATGCCATTATTATTATGACTGGAGAGTTATCAAGGTATTATAATGATGAGAAAATCGACAACACCTAATTGCAAAATTAGCTATTTCTTTCTCTCTTAGATAGTATAACATAAACATCTTGATTTCTAAAAATATTATTTTGTAATTGAAATTACTGCCTTTAGTTTCTTACATTTTGAAGAATTAGCTAGTTTCAAATAATTCTGAGGCAGGTCTTTCCAAGAAATACCTGATTTTACACTTATGAAAGATTAAAGAACTATGTATTTGTATGCAAATGCTGTTCAATGAGTTAAGTGAAAGACAATTCTTTTTTCTCTCTTGGGTTTTAAGGATAATTGATTCTGCAGTATGAGAGATTAAATTTTTTAGTGTCACAGAATATAGACCTCAGACAACACTGAGTGCTTTTGGCATAGATCAGTCAGCTCCCATATGATCTAAATCAGTATCAAAACCACTAAAGCTACATATATCTACATCAGCTAAAGATCAGATCTTTATATTCACCAGGATGTCTGTCCCATTTTCTAAGCACAGCTGCCATCACCTCAGGTAAAGGAATTCCATACAAATTCACGTATTAAAAAAAACGTGTACTCCAAAAAGCTCATGGCACTGAGATTGTTCTTACAGATGAAGATGTCTGTATGGGTATATTCACATGTGAATGAGAGATCAGCTCATTTACACATTAGTCAAATACTGTCAACTCAAATTCACTCACGAATCTTTCCATCTGCCATACTATTGGGGTTTTGCTCTTCTGTAGGTTCTGCACTGTGTTTGCATCCAGGAAAACATTGCAGATAACCTAGAGCTTAAAATGAGACAAGGTGCCTCCTTGAACGGAAGTTACACACATGATATTCAACAAAATCAGTGATGGTTAAGGAGCAGTTCAGCCAGTAACAGTTCAGCAGTGCAGTTCAGATCTGGCTAAAAGATACAATGTTAAACCTACAGATTCTCATCTTTTTGAAATGAAGAGTTAATTGAAGCTCAAGAGCATGTCTCTCAATGTTTACAATGACAACGGATGCCTCTGGGAAATTCAGTCCTTTGTTTGGGTTGATGATCAGCTAAACAGCTTTTGAGATTCTGTTTGCAACATTGACAATATTGACTAGATAACTAGATAGCCATTTGTGTCCTAATCTGTGTGCTAAATCCTACCCTGAGTGATGATAGTAATTTAGTCATCATTTTTCCGAACTATTTTGACTGCTTTAAAATATTTTTATTCTGGATAATAGGCAAACTCCATACCCATTCACAGTTCTCTGATTATTGCACTTTTTTTGGTGACGTAAATGAACTCTAAACATGTATGGGACCTCAGCTAATCTGCGCTGGCAGCTCTTTGCTTATTCTCAGACTCAGGTTTTAATTCTAAACTGAAGGGCAGGGATACCTGAGTAGGCAGTTCATGTGATCTTTTTCATGTGATAATAGCAAAATATTTTGAATACCCTGAAAATCAGCTATTTCCACGGCTCAAAACAGAAACATCTAAGTAAAAAGGGATTTAAGCCATAAAGACCTCTTATATCAGTTTTAGTCTACCATTGAGGTGTGGCATCTGCCATCCCTCTGTACTGCAGAATCGCTGCATTAAGTGTTTCTCCTAAAGAGGTTATGTTCACCTTTCTATAGCTGAGCTATGGCTTGTATCTTTGAATAACTAGCAGACACAAAGTCAAATATTCCTGTTACCATGTTTTACGTAGGTAAGTAGTCTATGGTTTGGTCATATGGAAGACCAAGATAAAACTGTATTCAGAACAGCTCGACTGTTTGCAAATGTAGGTAATCCACTTATTGGTTGCTAAAAAACATGGGTGTGGGGAATCAGTGGGTAGTCTTTCATCTTCATGGTTATGATCTTTACAACAATTGAAGAAATATAAAATTTAAAAATAGTGTTTCATTAAATTCCAGAATATTTTGTCTAAACCGTCTGCTGAATTTAAGGCAATATTTTGAGATTTTGTGTTGGCTATGTACAGAACTGTCTCAGAGTAAGGGATACTGGTGGATATCTGCTGATAGCACAGGGGTTTTGTATCCAGCACAGAACTGAGCACCTTTAACATACCACAGTTAGTCTGTGGAAATAACATTCTTACAGTCAATTAGCTAACAGCAGCTAACCTGGTTCTGGGGTGAAATGGAGTTAGTCAAAACGGTCTAAGAAAATTCCAACTTTGGAAATCTGGAAGAAAAAAGTTTTAAGTATCTTTAACCCACCTTTGACTCCCTGCATCTCCATATATTTCTTATATATCACACCCCATGTTTTTCAGCTTACCTAAATGCAATAAAGAATAGTTTGAAATTTAACCAGAAATGCATATTTGTCTTTAAAAAAATTGAACAAAACACAAAATCTCCTTTTTTTATATCATTACAAGTATCCCTCTTTCTTTAAACCAACAACGTACCTGGAGACAATATAGTGCATAGACATTAAGGCCCAGTTGGCAAAAATAAATTTTGTATTGGCAATCTTGTATGCATTAGCAATTGTCGACACAAATTATAGCATTTAAATATGGAACTGGATGACTGAACCTGAAAATTAACTATCTCAACAGTTGCAACAAATACAGTTGCAAACATCTGCTTTGCAATTATTTGACCACCCTGTTGATTCTGGAAATGACTGCAGGTGCAAAATTGAAGTCTGGGTTATGTCTCCTTTTAAAGCATGGTTCTTAATGTGATTTGCCTTTTAATATGCATTTGCAGCTTATATTGTAATTTTTTCTCTAGAGCTCATATCTCTGATTTGAATATATAATATCCATAACACAAATTGTGTATTACAGCTCCAGAATATCAATTGTAGCTTAAAATGCCTATTGATTGGAAAGTAGTAATTTTCATGTGACATGCAGAAGCTACTGAAGTGTTTCAGCATTAGTTTTGCATTATAAAGTTTAGTCATTTGTGCGATATATCATGCTAACTAAAGTTAATTTTAATGAATATTACAGAAAAACAGAAAAGCGCATCCTAAAATTCTTTTGTAGATACAGCATTTCTTTAAAATATAATTTCCCTTCCTCCTTAGTGTTTTCAGCTTTGTCCATAATCCATAACATTTATATAAACTACATCTTTACCAAGCTGCATTCAAACCATGTGATGTTACAACACTGTGAATTCTTTTCCAGTTTCCTGTCTACCAGAGACTAAATTATTTGTTAATAAACAGAGAGAATTCCTGACAGTACAATTGTTAATAGGACAGGTAAAACTGAACCAGAGTAAAAAATAGATGTCTGTTTGGGGAAAGTGTGCTGCAAGTGTAATTACTGAGGTTTTGTTGTAGATGAATAAAGGGAGCAGAATATTTTTTAGGTTTGCACTGAAGATTAGCTTTTTATTTGTAAGAATCAGTTGCTTTTGACATCTGTAATGTACCTCATCAAGAGCTATCATGGCACTATCAAGTCTACTTACAGTTTAGCTATCAAGGGATTAATTTCCTAGACATAAATTTTAGTTCTAGTGGCTAAATATTAGAGTCTGCTTGAAAAATCAAACTGCAATTACGATAAAAAAAAATCAATGCAGAATATTTTGGGGAAAAAAACCTCAAACACTATGATAAACCAAATGGATACACAGTTCTTTAATGAACGAAAAATTAAACTTTTCATTTTAGTTTCACAACCATATTGATGAGAAACTCTTAATCCAATATAAAACAGTGTGGATTAGGTATGCAAATGTGTATTTCCATTACACTTATGGTCATGTCTGCTACACTGCTGCAGAGCAAAAATAACTTTATAATCTATCAATATATTTATAAGACTTTTAAAAAATACTGTTACTGAGTGTCTCTGGCTACTTAGTAACATAACAGCCTTAAGGTTGACATTTTAAAGATAGTTTTCTAGACAGAAATTTATTAAAATTTTTAAATTACCATCTTGGATATTTTCTGGGGTATCTATTTGTGCCATTATTGTCTAAATAACTTCAAAATAGCTATGCTTCCTCAGCAATCTAACTGAGGTAGAAGTTAAAGTACTGTTTGTAAAATACAACCAAAATTTAGCTGAAACCTAATTGCTTATTTGGATAAATATCAGTGAAGAGTACAGAATGTAAACTAAGTATATAAATTGTGATTAAAAAGTAGAAAAATAGGAAAAAATATCAAGGGAGGGAAGGTGTTTAAGATAAAGTGGAAAAATGGGGATTTCTCAAATACTGTTAATTATCAGCATATGCAGACTATAAGTAGATGTACAATGTGAAAATGGGGAGCACTTCAATATCAGATATCATAGCATGAATTCTTGGTGTTGGGCCACTGAATTCCGGTATTCAGTATTTTCATTCAAGTATCTCTAAGGTTGATATTACCTTTTTCTGCCAACATTGCATGCAGCTATAACTAGTGACAATAGGTGAACACCCTGAGAGACACCAAGCACCCTGCAGAAAATGTAACTACAGTGTTTTACAAAAGTTTGGTTCACTTTTTATCATTCTCTGTTGCTGTCAGGGATCATTGAGACCACAAATATCAGACAAGCTAAGCTATTTCTTGCACAGCCTCCAGGATGTGGAAGGACAGTACAGCTCTGGTCACCAAGGTCCAGCCTGGGTCTTACAAATGTACAGCAAGTGCCCTGTGTTTCACACCTGAGGGTAGGAACAGACTGGAGTCAAAGCTGAAGTCTCTGTGGCATTTCTCTCTGAAGACAGGCTCACAAGCGAAATCACAGAGGGACATTACAAAAGGTCTCTTGTATTTTTTTTTTCAATCATCAGTTCAGTGAGAAATAAAAATTTTCTCCTAGTTGCCCAGAAATACATTTTCAATTGATGTGTTAAGCCCCAGTTCATTTTATTGGAGAAAAAAAATGAGTAACTGTATGCTGACTCAATTGTCTTTTACAATGAAACTGTTGAGGAGACCAAATGAACTTTTTTCATTGCTGCACATTTTAATATTTAGTGACATAGTTACAATGTATTTATAGCTACCTGTTTAATCATTACTTTCTGGATTTTTTTTTAGTACTGATAAAGTTATATGTGATTATATAAGGCATGAATGATAATTACTTTTTAAAAAGCCAAAAAAATTAAGGCATTGATATGGTCATTGTATTTTTATATATACATACACACACAAAACGTGCTCCTGAAAAACTATGAAACTGAAATATGTTAAATAAAAGTTTACACCCACTCCCACTCCCACCCCATGCATCTTTGTGTTCAGTTACTCCTTTCAGGAATCAAGTTTCACACAGGCTTCAGTAATGATTTGTTTTTTTCTTGCTTAGTTTTGAAAATCAAAAATAAGGTAAAAATTTACAAAATATTTTAAAGCAGGTCAACAAATGTGTTGCTATGCGAAACTGAAATACTAAAAAATCTCTCTATTTTTACTGCTTGAGAAAAATATTAGTTGGTTTTATATGTGCTTCCCATGAGGGTACTCCTGATGTGACATACCTTAAACTACATTTTCTTTCTCAAGACAAGATGCCTGACAGGGGATATAAATATATACCATTTATTTCTATAGAGAAAAATACTTACAAAATGAAGGATTGCTGTTTGAAAAATAATAATTTTAAAACCCAGTTCAGTTACTGCTAACTACATATGAAAAGTATACTGTATATTTGGCTTCTCTATTAAAAATATTTATCTATCTTTTACATAATGGCTTCTAGAAATATGGATTTACAGGGTGAATTACCTTGAATTACATCAACCATCTTTATGGGCAGTGGAAGTGGAATACTAGAGTACTTCTTATTTACTTCCTTTTTCTTTCCACACATCCTGCCCAGAGGATGGTAGAAAAAGGGAGAAAGGATAATTGCGAGAGTAATAGCATCAATAAGCTTAGTAGTTACTCTATTTTTAAGAATTTGTTTTTAGAGCTTATACCATACATGTCAACACTATATAAAGTGAAGGTGTCTGTTTTCTGTTATTGATCTATTTTGCCATTTTTCCATTTTTTGAGGCTTAAAATGAATTTCAATTTAGTTTTAAATTACTAACAATTTTATGGGTGTACATTTTTGATGTCCTTATATGCATTATAAATGACAGTAGAAAACTGTCTATTGATTTACCAAACCTCAGAGAAGTTATATGCTAACAAATAAAAAAAAATTGCTTTAGATATATGCTCTGTCTTGATGTATTCTGAAGTAGTTTCTTGCTAGAACATGAATACTTTGAGTTTAGACTTTTATAGACATATGTCTGTCTGCATTGACCTGCCTTCAGGCATGTTAGTACAATATTTTGCCTGGAAGGCAGTCATATTGACTACTGCTGCTGGGAACAGCAAAGTAGATATTTGTGTATCATGGACAAGCTGTTCTGGTCATGTGCCTGAAGGCTTAAGCTGTCTGCAATGTCTGTATTAACTTCTCTGGGAAGCTTTTTCAGAGTCAAATTACATTTCCTTGTATGTAGTTTCAGAGTTTTCCCCAACAGGTCTGAATTGATCCCTCATGCTAGAAAATTTGACTGACTGCCTTCCAAGAATAGTAAAACTTTAAGATTCCCTTAAAATTTAATGAGAAGACATTAAAGTTTTCAGGGAATTAATCAGAGTACAGTCAATGAGTACGTGTAGTACATAAAGTATACCAAGGTTTCTGTTAAGACAATACATTCAGGTCACTGTCTTCTCTTCCTACTTGTGCTATCTGTCCTTAGAGAAAAACCAGCAAGTCACTTTGAGAGTATACATTTGTATTATCCATTAGATTGCCATGAAACACTAACTTTGCTACCTTGCTTTCCTCATTCCCTCTTTTGCTGCCTCCCACCATGAATTTCAGCATTTATTGATCATACCTTTCATGTATGATCTCAGAGGGTTACAGTCTTATGAAGAAGAACTAGGATCATAATTCTTTTTTCTTTTTTTAAATAATTTTATTTTTGTTATTAGGGGAAAAAATAACTCTGATGATATTCCCATGAAGAAGGAATTTTTTTGGTGTATATGCAGCCTTGCTGTTTTTCAGGCACAGAGATCAGGAAAAATGATGTGACCATCATGCTAGGCTTTTGCTTTAATTAAGGTTTATGAGCTCAGTGAAAGCAGATAAGAGGTATTGAAAATCTAGAAATCTTCTTTCAGACACAGAGGAAATGTATTATTCTGCTTCTTTGCATTTCAGCTGCGTTAATGAAAGCAGTAATAGTTGCAGACCCCATGCCATTTTGCCATGTAGTCATGATTCATCTTTCCACAAAAGAAAATCAGAAAACTGCTGAGTATTAGAAATATTAATGGTTGTTAGAAAAGTGTATTAAAGGTCTCTTCTTCTAAAGCATTGCCAGGCTTTCATGTCATTATTCATGAGTGACTAACACATTCAGAGGAGAGTAGCTCTGATATCCAAGGAAGCAATGATGAGCAGTAGGAAAAAAAGGGTGCAAGGAAAGGAACTTTTCATAGGACTTGAATAACAGGGCTGCAATATATGAGTCGTACAGAACTGAAAATTAATTATTTTTCATGAATATTAGGAGTAGTACATAATTTGAAAAGAGAGATAGGTCAAACTTGTACAGTAGTTAAAACATCCAAGGGTGATGGATTGGAACAGGAAAGAAAAGTAGAAATAGATCAGACAATACCAGACCAGACTAGCATTTGGTAACAAGCAAAGTAACATAAAGGCATTCTTATATTTTGAGCTATTTTGGTGGCATTCACTATTCAAGCTCTCGATAATATTACATTTTTCACACCATATTTAACAGTGTTTTAAAAGGATATTACGACAGAAGACATGAGCATCAATAATTAAAGCATAAAAGAAACAGTTAAAAAGGGGTGCTTCACGATTTATTAGCTAGACAATTGCTGAATTCTGTTTGTTTAATTACTCCATAAATCACCAAATATGTTCCAAAAATCACAGTCCCCATTCACTACTGTGAAATAGCTGGGAAATTATGTTGAAATGAGCACCTAATTGTGTGTCAGTGTTTGCTTCTCTTCCTTCTTGTGCTATCAGATGGGACATAGTTTTTATTAAGAAATTTTAAGTTAAAAATAAAAAAGGAAAATTATTCAAACAAGCCCTGAAAATTAAATAGAAGAAAAAATAACACATTTTCTTTCAACCTTCATTTCCTAAAAAATACCTAGGATTAAAAGTCTCACTTAGTTACATGAAATAACAATTCTTACATTTTTTCATTAAGTTCTTAATCTAAATTAATTTTAAGTAATCTGTGTGTTTAGCTACTTGGAAGCTATTTATCTGTATCATTATGGTTGTTATCAGGTCATAGTGATAATATGAAGAATCTGTAAATACCATAGTTTAGAGTGAACTTCCTTTTCTGATTAATAAGAAATAATGTATTTCTAATGTTTAAAACATTAAAAATTATATATTCTTTTAGCATACTGATAAAGGAATAGCTATTGCAAATATATAATTCTAAAGTTTGCACATTTTTTCAAATTCATACTTATACAAGGAAGAAATGTTCTTGCATGTCTTTCATAAGGACACTGTTTAATTAGATAATACTGAAGGTAAAAAAAATACATGAAAGACATGAGAATATCTTAATAAACATTATGCAAATCCATCTAATGTTATTTGTGTGAACTTTTAGATGCATTTTCTTAATTAATATTTTACTCTTTTTTTAAGCCTATTTTGCCCAACACATTTAACTGACAGTTTATTAGAATGTAAATAATAAAGTTGGAGGCACAAATCTGTAAACAAGTAATCTGTAGGCAGTCCTTAAGAGTAAAATTAGATATGGAACATTGCTGGCCATCAGAAAACCATATTGTCAGTACACAGTGTAACACATGCATTGTGTTACTTAATGAAATCACCAGTTTATTCGTCAAGGAAGGAATTACAATGCAAAACATTCAGTAATGGGTTCATATATACAACTAAATGGCTCCCTGCCCCATCTAGTTCAAGAATGCCCAAATGTAAGGAACAAATGCTGAAGCCATCTTCAGAAGGAAACTTTTTCAATAGGAAGAAGGAAATTTAGATTCAGTACTTAAAAACCCTGGTTTTAAAAATTTAAGCTCCAATCAAGAAATATAGGTCTTTAGAGCATGAGGCAAATCACTGAAGTCCTTCAGGCAAGGCTATTGGAACCCACTTCTACAATCAGATATAACTCAAAATACAGTGGTAAAAAATACATTTGTTTTGCTGTTGGATTTTGTTGCTGTTGTTGTTTGGTAGAGATGGTGGAAGTAAAAATATCATTCAAATGGAAGAGATATTTGAGGCACAGGATTTATGAGGAAGGTCTGTTGACTACATGCTTAGGAGATGTGCTGAACAAGTGCACTCTCGTTTTGCATTTTCTTCACTTGCTATTGGATTCCATCCCAGCCATTGCTCATTTAAATATCGCCTGTTTTTTTGTTTCTATAATGTGTTAATTTCTATAGTGACAGCTTTGATACCATGTTTTAAATCAAGAGTGAAAAAAAAAGAATATATACTGTAAGATAAGAAAAAAATATCTTGTTTTAAGGAGGAAAATAATATTAACATAGGAAGTATTTTTGGATATATTTGTAGTCAAATAATCAAAGACTATTTTTTTGATATCTAAAAGCCTTATATTTTCTTTGGACTGATTAGACTTTTGTGTTAGCTGTTTCCTTAATCTTTCTGAAAAATTTATTTGTAGATAGTCCTGTGAATAACAGTGAGTTGGACTTCATGATCCTTATGGGTCCCTTCCTACTTGAGTTATTCTATGATTCTATGATTTTGTAAGCCTGTTGCTATTTTTCAGATGTAAGATTGAGTAGTAAAGATTCTCAGATGTAATGCTGTTTTGGCAATATAGTTGTAATATTGAATTGAATATTCTAACAATTTTTAAAGTTTAAATTTCAGTGATAACAGACAAGCAAATATAAGTTTTCATGGTTAAAGGGAAAAAAATCTGTTTTAATTGATACCATAAAATATATGTTGTTTTAAGGAACAAAAATTACATCCTGATATATTCACAGCTCCTTCTGTTGAAGAATACATCTGGTGCAGGTAGCTCTGTTTGCAAGCTGCAGGCTGATGTGCAGACTGAGCTCTGGAAGGAAGCCTGAGACAAGAGGCCATGACCTGCCAATGCTTTGGTTAACAAACGGCACAAAGAAGGTGGGCCCAGGGAGGTGATGGACACTGGGAGATAGTGCCAGGAACTAGGGAAAAAATAAGACTTTTGCCTAGGCAGACTGTGAGGGTATAAAAGCCCAGGGGTTTCTTTGTTGGGGATTTCTCTCAGAGGCACCAGTCCAAGCTGTTTTTGTGTTACTGCACTGTAAATAGATGGCTTTATGGAATGAGACATCTCAGACTTTGCTGTGGGAAGCTGGGGTTAAACCCATCAGGAAACTTGACCTGACTGTGAGTGGGGTGTGCAAGGAACCAAGAGGGACACCCTTGGGCTCACTGGAGCTGCCCCCTGTGAAGGGGCTTCAGACCCAGCAGTGAAAGTCTCTGGTGCTGGGAGAGTGACAGAGAGAGTCTCATGAATGGTCAGACTGACAAGTTTCCTTAACACTTTGAGTATAAGTTGGAATCTCCTATTTTCATGACTTCATGCTTAAATGATGAAGGTGTATCATCTAAGTTATATGTCAATTTCCAGAATGATCAAGGGTTTTTTTTTATTTCTCAAGGTTCTTCATTTTGCTCTCACTCATCCTTCTTACTCACAGAATAATTCATAGTGCGTAGCACACTGTTTTGCTGATGGAATGGCTGACCAGTTCTGTTTGTATTTGCTTTCATTTTATAATATTTTTGTCTTTGGTTTTGACCTCCTTTTTTCTAATGTTGATGGTGGGTTTTTACCTTATTGTAGTGCAAGTGGTGGTAGTGCATATACATAGACTCTAGGCTGAGAATAATTTCTTATCACAAAGGTCACTGCATGGTAGAAGCTGTTGTGGCACTGTTTACAGGAATTTCACTGCTGTTTAGAATCAGAATTATGTCTATTTGCTGTTTGAAACTAAAACCACTGCATTATTAATACCAGTAAATGCCACATATTGATGTCCAAATGGGACTTTTCTGGTTATATATTACATGTCCTCTCAGAGTTGTCACATTGATGATGTACTACACAACTCTAATAGCTGTTACTCCAATGATGTATACCGAGTGCCATCACTCCAGCTAAATATTTCATCATAGCAACAGAATTTGTGCTAAAATACTTCAACAGCATGGTTGTAAATATAATATACATGCACAGACCAATCATTCTGAAATGTTCTAGAGAATTATTCATCCTATATATGCAAGAGTGTGTGTGTGCATAAGCATGCACTACTATAATCAGAGAGTTTTCTGTCTTCCGGATATGCACGTTGTTCTTATTTATTAAAAGCCTGATAAAAAGCCAAGGTTAATACCTTTAACATAGCCAAAATCTCTAACCACATTCTTGCTCTAAATTTTACTGCTCATATCATATGTCTTTATGACTTTGGAAAACCAGCTTTCTGTACCTGGAGTCTCACTCTAATTCCACAGCTTATCAATATTCAGTGTTACACTTAATCAGTTGCCCTTTTAAAATTATTTCTCTTATCTCCCCTGTTATATTTCCAATTGCTCTTTCTCTTTAGCTCTTTGCAACCCCCAAAAATGTCAAAATTGAATTTCACTATTCAGACCTATCCCTAGTATTTAACAATATCTAAAAACCTGCTAAGTAAATTGTGGTTTCAACTGAAAAGAAAATGAGCAAGTGTCAAAAATCATAAAAAACCCACCCCCAAAACTAGAACAATGTAAAAAATCCCCCATAACTAAATGACCAAAACCAGAAGAAATGAGCTGAAATATTGCCACAATCCACATTTTTATTTCCCTAGGTCAGGAATCATGGCCTGACAACAAGAGCAGCAATTAAACCCAAATCACTCCTCTGTTGTTGCCTGGAATAGGTCAGGCTGCTTAGGGCTGTATCCTGTTGGGTGTTGACTGCTCACCTCTCTGTGGAATCTGTTTTGTTGTTTGACAGTAAAAGAGTTTCTCTTCATATCTGCTAAGAGCCTCCCTCAATTCTTTTATGCCCATTGCCTCTTGTCCTCCCACTATGCACTGTGGAGGGTCTGCCTCCTCATCCACCTTCGTGGAGAACCAGTGTTAAATCCTTTCAAAACTTTTTTTTCTCCAGAAAAAAAATACTCAGTCCCTCAGCTTCTCCTCTTAGGTCAGGTGCCCCAAATGCTTGATGGTTTTGGTGGCTTCACTGAACGCACTCAGTGTGACAATATCTTTCTTGCAATGAGGGAGCCTAAAATCTGGACATTATTATTCTTAATTATTAATTATTATTATTATTATTATTATATCAAATAACTCCTATTAAAGGAGGATAATTAAGGCAATCTAGGATGCCATTGGTCTTTTATTCTACCAAGACACAGAGCTGGCCCATATTCAGCTTTCTGTGTGCCACAAGCCCCAGGGACTTTTCAGCAGAGCACCTCCCCTGTCAGTCCTGTTGTTTGCCACTGGAAGCTGTTATTCCTTCCCAGGTAGAGGATTTCCAAATTTGCTCTTCTCTTACTCTACCACACAAGATCTCAAGCAGTTTTTCATCTGTCCTACAAAGGTGCTCCACACATCCAATCTGCTCCTTCTTTCTGAAAACATCTTTATATTAGGCGGCATTAAGCTCCAGAAGATCTCAAGTTCTGTCACAACTGTGCCCTCAGTTCTGCTAATTCACAGCAGGAGTTTTCTACTCCTATTTAATGTTCTGGCCTCCTTTCCCCTGAGGGAGAAAACTGGAGGAATGCTCTTCAATTAAATAATTAGCTTGTCTAGTTTTTTGTCCCTCTTAACTGCATGCCCTGCCAAATCACATTGCAGGCATTTCATTGTTTTGCTCTGTTTAGTTTTTTACAGAGGTCTGAAGTCTTCCTTAAGTCTTTTTCATTTATCATTTATTTTCTGTTTCAAAAAAAATTGCCTCAGTATTCTTAATATTTTTAAGTTTTTTATAGTTGTCTGTTCTTCTGCTTATTAAGTGATGAGTTCTCATTTCTTATAGATAATGACATCGTAGCATCTAAGTGTCAGTAGTGTTATAGTATATAGTCCTTTATAAACTAAAAATTGTCGGCAGGATAATAAAGTAAATTTACATCATGCTTTCCTGTTAGGTTGTTAGTAATAACTAGTACTCAAATATATATAAATTTTCTAAATTGTTGCCATCTACTGTAGATAATTACTGTTGACAGAATAGAACAGATTATTGAGTGCTGTAAATAATATTCTGTCCTATAATAACTTTTTATTATATATATATGTAAGTATAATTCTATTGATTGCACTGAGGTAAGATGCTTTGCAGTCGTTTTGCATCATATCTTTTCAAAACTTCAAAACTTCAAGTTTCCTTGAATGATTTATCAAGAATTCTGTAAAATATTAAGCTTTTTGTTCTCATTAACTTTTAAGATTCTTCAATTTTTTAACTCCTGCTCACAAATCAGATCAGCATCTGAAAATGTTAGCTCAAAGATTCTATTTGCATATGTCCTATGCTTCTGGAATTGCAATTATTGTGACTTAAAGATTTGTAATTTTTGTCTTTGGGAAATTCATTCATATTTGATAGTCATTCTTCTTTATATTGAGACTCCTACAAATACCTCCCAAATCAACAGTATTTCATTTTGTCTTATTTTACTTCACCAAACCATAAAATATTTCCTTTTGAGATCTCTTACTAGTCTTACTTTTTTTGTCTCTTTCTTATTTTCCCATTCCTTAAGACATGACTGATTGTGTAAACATGGAGCTTGCAATTCATTTTACAGACAGGAAGCTGTAGAATTGTATCCTCAAATAATCCTACTCTTCATTTTCATGGTCTCTGGTGTCTCTTTTCAGTATATGCCTGAACATGTCACATAAGATATCAGCAACATCTGAAATCTCCACTATAGTCTTCTAAAGCATTACTTTCAGCTTAATATTCTTTTCTGTATTTTAGCTTTCACAAAGGTTCTGAGTTTTACCTGTAGCTCATCTGTTTTCCTTACCTCTCTGTCACTGAGAGTATTTTTTAACACTCTTCTATGTCAGTGGTCTGAGCATAAACTTCCCCTGAGGTTCATCTTGTTCCTGATATTACTCTAATGTCAGAAACCAGAAAATGCATGATTAAACTGCTTGATAGCAACAAATATCCTACTTCATTAAGGATTGCTGATAAGCCCTAAGTTTATGAAACCCATTTCTCTTTACAGCCATAACTTTGTACATGCTTAATTATTCTCCTCATTCTTTCTTTCATTATAGCAACAGTCATTCATTATAATTGGCTTTATATGGAAACACTTTTAATGTTTCCACCTTTCAGTCACTAGCAGTCATTTGAATGTTTCAGTGAGGCATATTACCTGTTATTTGTTAACGTTCTTCATAAAATACCTTGTATTTCAACTTATTTTCACAGAATACCATAAGTTTCATTTTCTGTTCTTCCAGAAGGAGCACTTAAGGTCACTATTATACCATTTTTTTCTTATCCTTTGATAAAAAATTTCTTCACTGATAGTGTCAAAACGAATAACTTCTGGTAATAGGGTATCATTTATCATGAAGCTTAGTCCTATTTCATGCCTGACAGTCCTTTCTCTCCTATAAAACAATGTGCATTCACTAACTCAAAAGATTCATATCTCAGGTATCTTGTGAGAGTGTGATGTCTATGCAATGCTTCAAAAACAAATGGCAGGGTCACAGTTCTATTTATGCTCTAAATATTCCATGTTCCAGCTCCCTGTCATTTTTCTATGTCTTCTATTCCTACCTACCAGTTCACTTTCAAGTTCAAAGTTGAGCTTCAGAGGGCTTGCAGGACTTGGGATGTTTAAGGAAAGGAATAAACTTCTTACTCTGAAGTGATTGTGATTCACACCAGAACAGATACTTGATATCTGACCATTGCTCTACCAGCAATATTTGTCTTTCTACCTGGGAATGATTATTGCTGGATGTAAGGAATTTACATCTCTTGAAATAACGTTTAAGAAAGTGCTCAACACAGAGAGTTAATTCTTAGTCACAGGCCACAAGACAGGCTCCTGGTGCAAACATGAGACATTCTTGCAACAGTAAGCTGCACCTCAAGCCACTGACCACTGCAGAACCACAGCCACTTTGGGCTGAGTTTGAAGGTTTCTTGAAGACTATAAAAAAGAGACTGAAATGTCAAAAAAAGATAAGTTTTGATAATGGTACTGAAATACCTGAAAATGATGAAGAAGGCAGTCTCTGATGATATTTTCTGACTTTGAAGGCAAAACATCTCTAGGCTGAACATACATTTGCCTCAAAAAGTTTTAGAACATTATCTTTAAATGACAGGTAAATTTATTCCTGATAATAAGAAAATCATAAACTCAAATATATGCGTCATTTAGTTTAGCAGGGAAGAAATGTCTGAATGCATAACCAGAGTAATAGGATGAAAATAAGCATATTGAGTATACTAAAAAATCCAAACCAAATCAAAAAACAAACATAGGCTTTTGTTTGTTAGCTATGAAATTATATTTTGACAGAAGATATAACAGCTGGATCCCTGCAAATTTGTGTGGCCTGCTGGGAATCCAAGAATCAAGAATCCTCAAAAATCTAGCTGTTGCTGTCACAAAGCCTCTCTCAATCATTTTTCAGTGGTCTTGGGAACCTGAAGAGGTCCCAGCTGACTGGAAGCTGGTGAACATTGTCTTAATTTTAAAGAAAGGCAAGAAGGAGGACCTCAGAAACTACAGGCTTGTGAGTCTCACTTCAGTAAAATTATGGTTAAGATTATTCTGGGAGGCATAAAAAACACCTGGAGGACAATGCAGCCATTGGTCACAGCCAGCACGGCTTCGTGAGGGGGAAGTCCTGCGTGAAAAGGCTGGTTTCTTCCTGTGACAGGGTGTCCCACCAAGCTGGTCTAGGAAAGTCAGTAGGTGTAATCCTTTTGGACTTCAGCAAAGATTTTGGTAGTGTCTCTCACAGTATCTTTCCTGACAAAAATGTCCAACATACAGCTGGATAACCAGGTTACGTGATTGGTGAGCAGCTGATTCACGGGTTGGGCACAAAGACTTGTAGTGAATAGGATAACATCAGGGTAACATCTGGTCACTAGTGGGGTTCCAGAGGTGTCCATCCTCAGCTCTCTGCACTTCAACATCTTCATTAACAGCCTGAATGTGGGACTCAAAGAAATATGAACTAAGTTTGTGAACAACCTGGTGTGACTCTTGGGGTGTCCTGTGCAGGGCCAGGAGTAGGACTCAATGATCCTGACAGGTCCCATTCAACTCCGAATTTTTTTCTATGCTTCTATCAAGGCCTTATCTCTCACCTATTAAATATTTATATTTTGGATTAGTAAATTCTAAATCATTATTTTAGACAGAAATTTTAGAGGATGTGCAGGAACACTTAGAATCTGGGAAGAAAACATTGTCACTCATAGAGCAGAAATAAATGTGAGTATATAATTCCGTAATGAGTGAAAGAAATATTTCTTTTCTGCAATGTTGGGAAGAGATATCAACATTACTCATGGCAGGAGTTTCTCATAGATATGACTTGCAAAATAAATGCAACTAATTCAATAAGAGACAGAAAAAACATACTTTAGGAACTAGAAATCAGATTCATAAATTCAAAATATTTTTTATAATAGTAAAGGTATCACTAAATAATCACTGTGGAAAGTAAGTGATTTCTAGGTAATGCAGTATTTTTAATTTAGTAGACCTAAGGGCATATTCCTATTTATGAAGGGCAAGTTCAAGGAAGTCTTTGAATTTGGTATTCAGAGGGAATTCAGAAAAGGTATATAACAGAACAAAGAAGAAACCAGCTAAAAAACTGATTGTATTTTTAGTAAAAATATTCATTAGGATCTGATATAGTGTGCCACTCGATCATATTATCACATATAATTATAAGCTTCAGGGGATGATCCCAAAGCTGTTATATTAGGTTATTACATTTTCTGATTTTAGTGATTTTTAACATTTCAGATATATATTACATTGCAATTTATCATGGGACATCAAATTAGAAATTATTTGCATGAAAAAATAATTTTCACTTATATTTTTTGTCTGACTTAATGTGAATTTAACTCATTAAGATAAATAAATTATATTCTAGTGTTTAGAAATGTATTCTCATAATAACATTGTTATGTTATTAACAAGTAAGTTAGAGCAGGGCATAATGAATTCAAATCTAACAGAAGAATATATTTAGGTTAATTATAACATTGTTCCACTCAGTACCTTATTAAGATGGGACTTCATTAGCAAAATTGACAATTTATTTGAAACATTCTTATTGTAAAATGCAAAGCAGGAAAGAATCTTCATAAGAAAATCAGAAATGGGTACTAACTGTTCTTCTTCACAATCGTGTTGTCAATCCCCAAAGGCAAGTAGTTAGTTATGGACAATCAAATGACGAACATATGCTTTCTAGTACATGTTGTTTCATATATGCATTATTTATTTTAAAAGGTGAAAAATATTATTAAATTGTTAATATAGAAATACATTTATTTATAAATAGATGCACAATCATAGTATTTATGCAAATAATATTAATATATTGTGTATGTGCATGCAAATAGAATTTTCTTATTTTGTTTGTATGAATATTGAATATTTATTTATGTAAATATATAAAAATATTTCATACTATCAGCCTCAGAGTACTCTTACAAGTCTAATTATTTCCTTTTTAAAATGGGCTTTGATGCACATGAAAGCTATACAAATTCACATCCAAAATTGTAAGAGAAGGGACAGTTGAAGGCACAATAGGCCAAGTCCTAGAAAATTACTCAAATCGTGAAAGCATCCTTCTTTTCTTACTAACTCAGAACGTAGACAGGATGTTCTCCCAGGGAAAACTCTGAGCAGAAAATATTTCAGTGGTAATAAAAAACTGACTAGCTAATCCTTTTGGGATAAATTGTTATGTCTTGTTCTATCCATACGTGTGAATCAAAAATTCTGTCCTCAGATCTGTTATTCTGTATCTGGTTCCGATTAATCTGCTTCTTCAGATGAATGGTGACTGTGACCTCTGTTATCGTTTTGCATTCCTTACAATCATTCATATTTTGACTCCTGTAGAAATAAGTTTAAAAAATTAGCTTCACCAACTTTTGGTGTCTAAAACTTCTAGAATATTTTCAATGGCAGGATATAAAGCATTAATAGATATGACCTAACAGCTAAATTCATCTCTTACATTCAATAAACTATCTCAAACATCTCCGAGGAATGCCAAAAAAATTGCCCCCTTTTCTTGGATGTTCCTTGGAATTGTTGCCTTATTCTATCTGAAAGATTAAGTGCCTCTAGTTATTTAAGTATTGTTTCCTTCAGCATGGAGGGCAGATTCAATAAACAATTACCTTGCACTGTAGCAGCCCTGACAAAGAGCCCTTCCAGTAATCAAAAGAAACTTAACACAAAGAGGCACCTGCCACTATAAACAGAGAGGCTGGGGAAGATGTGTCCTTTTCTTCCCAATTTATTCACAGCTCTGAGTAAATAATTTCCACAACTGAGATGTTCTGTACCCATTTTCTTCCATTTCACTCCCCATCAACTGCCAGCAATCAAAGCTCAGCACTTCCTCGGGCTTGGAGGACACATGCTGAAGGCATGTGCACACTCTTCCACTCTGTTTTTACTGCAGACTCTGCCTTAACAGCTGCATACCATTTCTCAGGGAAATTCTTATATTAGTGACAGATTGAAGAAATTACAGTCTCATAGACTTTCAAGATGTTTTCACTTTTTTGTTGATGACCTAATATCTGCTACCTTCCCCTCTTCTGCTCTGTGGCAGACTGGACCAGGTTTGGGGGAGTTTTGAGAGACTGAAAACTTGTGTACTAAAACTGTTTGTCTCCCCTCTTCCTAGATTTTATTTTCTTTCACTATCCATGATGTGATTGCATGGCAAAATTGTTAGGACTTGGATTTTCTCTTAGGGTCCAGTTTTTTGTTAGCTTGCAGCTGACACAAAGTCTCTGTTACAGCATACCTTGGCCTCTGAGTGTTTCCGAAGTCCAAAGCTTAGGGGTCACCTGCAAGGTATTTACATCCAATAGTCAGACTTTTGTGCAAGACTTGATGGTTTTGATATGGGGAAGTGGAAAAAAATTCTGCATCTCTTATACTGAAGAGCAGATGATAGACTATTAAAAATCCATATAATCTATGTGAATGAAAAAATCTTTGTTTAAAATATTTAAGTCAATTGAATATTGCTGGAAAAAAAAAAAAGGACTAGACCTGATCACTAATAAAGTATCCAACTTGACAAAAAAACACTGACAAGGAATGGAGGAAAATATTCAGAAGAAATTGAAAAAATTATGGTATGGGACTTGTCACATATCCTATTTCAAGCAGGAACTTTCTTATTTTAAATTCAAATTAAAAAGCCTGTGTTAGAACATAACATGACAAATAGTTATTAACAATTCAGTATCATACCATGTACTGGTCACACATTTCATATACAATGAAAGAAGTTATTTTACCAAGTTTAGTGGCACCTGTAAATGGGAGAAATGTCACAGGCTTGAAACAAGTTATGAGATAAGCTTAAGTCTGAACTGTTTGCATGCAAATGACCTAATCTGAATGACATTAATGCTTGCATTTCAATGCTATTCTGAAAGCACTTCCTTTCCTATTGTTCTATCCTTGCTTTATTGAATTTTCTTAGAAATAAGAAAAAAAAATTGTTAATTAAAAGGGTAAAGGACATCTTGTACTCTGCCATCACATCAGCTTATAATGCTTGTTTCTAAGTGAAAACTTCTACTAATGCCCATCAAAGATGTCTGAAATTATTTATCTTTTTAGAAATTTTAATGCAGGTTGAAATATATAAATGTATATTTGATTTGAAATATTGTCATGTCAAAAAGATAGTGAGATGGTAGACCCTACATTCAGATGGACCAGTAAGTCTAACTTGACATCAGTAAGTTTAACTTTTTCCATATTAAGTGAACCTCTTTGCATTTCACTTAGATTTTTGCATTCCTAAAGAAATAAAGAAGCTGGAGTTGTGTCTGTCTTTATCTACATTCAATTTCTAAACACTGAGTTTATTATTCCAGCAAATGATATTTCAGAAGAGGTGAGGAGTATTTCTTTAACCTATAATAAAATTACAGGAAAAGCATTTTCTTCTATCAGATGTCAAATGTCATGCTGACAGAGAACACCTCTCCAGGAGTAGGTGCTCTGTTAAATACCAGCAAATGAACCAAACCCAGCTCTTCACTCTTTTTTTTCCCATTGTTAAGAGAAGCTATCAATTCACAGTATCTTGAAGAACTATCCTTATGGTTGGCATACTCCAAAAACAACTTTTAGTGAGAAATTCTCCCATATTTTCTCCCATACTTAAAGGAATGAGTGACAGGTGTTGTATAGCCTTCAGATACCAGAGAAAACGAGGGCTATTCATTAAGTCTCTTGTTTGTGTAGTGCCATAGCAGCAGGGTATGGTAAGGTTCACTCTTTTTTTTCCCATTGTTAAGAAACAGGATCAATTCACAGTATCTCGAAGAACTATCCTTATGGTTGGCATACTCCAAAAACAACTTTTAGTGAGAAATTCTCCCATATTTTCTCCCATACTTAAAGGAATGAGTGACAGGTGTTGTATAGCCTTCAGATACCAGAGAAAACGAGGGCTATTCATTAAGTCTCTTGTTTGTGTAGTGCCATAGCAGCAGGGTATGGTAAGGTTTTCTCTTTTCACCACATAACAACAGTACTGTGAAATGCAAGGAGTAAGGCCAAGAAGACATTCAACTGACATTCTAGTACTTCCAGATTTTCTCCCCAAGCTTAGTATGGAAAGCTTGTAAGTTAGCTTTAAAAAAATTGGTAAAAAGGAAATAACCTTGCTGGAATTATTTTAGGAAATGAAAAGCATTTTCAGAGACCAACAAGAAAAATTATAAGGAGGAAAGGAAATTAAGAAGTCAACAATTTATAAATTGTCAGAAGATTTCTTTTAACCTTTGGGATGAAAAAAATGCAAAACATAAAATTGTGTATGAATTGCAGCTCTTAAAGGACCATGCCCAAAAAGAAAAAAATGGAGAAGATGCTGATAATTAGACAGTTCAATCATCTTAAGATGATAGTTAAGATAGAAAGAGAAATTAAATATGTGAATTTAAAAATGCTAGAAAATAGGAAATGTTAATAAAAGCCTCACTATCCTCACTTGTTACTAGCCAACTATGAGTAGGAGTTTCTATTACATAGGACAGCTTGAAAGTGAAAGGCAGAGTTATCTCAACATCCAAAATGTCAAACCAGAAATCAAAACTCTAATCAGTGGTTAAACATGCTACTTCATCATCTTTGTCCTGGAAACTGAGAAGATATTTCCTTGCCTTCCTGCTTGCACAGATGTGATGAAGGATTTCTGATGCTTTCATCATAAGAAGTTATGTTTTAGCATAATATAGTAATTGAATTGTGCTTTTAATTTCCAAAGCTAATTTTCATTGGCTTACACAAAACATCAACAAAATGAAGGTGTTCATATTCTTGTGTCATCC
>WBND01000027.1:2748336-2791722 GCA_013398595.1 Tychaedon coryphoeus | reverse complement strand
TTTTTTTTTTTAATGATAGAGATTCCAACACTATTTTCTTCACCACAATGGCCTCAAATGACCCATGTCTTCTGAAGATAAAGCAAAGGTCACAAAATCTAGTCTCTTCCATATATAACACAATTCTACTTCCTCTTATTGATATGAATATATTTAAACCCTTTATATATATATAGTTTAGAAAGTTTTTGGTATCATAACAAATAGCTGTTAACACTCAGAGTTAATACCATAAAAAAAAACCTGTATTACAATATATATTATACTATGAATTTTCTATATTCTATATTATTTTATTATTACTAAAGTAAATTATTATATAATATAATACCTGCTTCCAAAACTATTTCTATTGACAATATAAATACAAAAATTTTCTTGTAAAAGCAATGTTCTTCATATATTTTTAGAGATAAAAGAGGCAATATTTTAATATTGTTGTATTCTACAAACAAGTAAACATGATAAGATTTGCATAAAGCAAGATAATTGAACTCATTCTTCAACTACTCATTGAATCTGGGGAGAACAGATGCTGCTTACTCCCAAAGGTGTGCAGAAAAAAGGGAAGCATACATTATATACTCAAATATGAACCTCTTATTAATACAATTTATTATGTCAGTCTGCAAGTGATCCTTTTCATTTTTATGAGACAAAAAACCTTGCAGATACAGTAAAAAATATTAGGAATTAGAATTTTATTCTGATTTAAATATTTACATGACATCGGATGGGGCATTTTTATGAGGGTTTTAGGTGTTGGTTCTTTGGTTGTATTTTTCTGTTACTCAAAATATTTCTTATGCCAATAAAAGCAAAGCAGCTACAGTAAATCACCTTTCTCGTTAATTGGTTGAGATCATTCTGTATGAATTTAAGCCCCATAGGTAAATGGATGAATGAGATTTAACTGCATTTTTCTTAAGATATCTAGCCAGTGAGCACTTTTCAAAGGCTACTCTTTTTTTTTTTTTTTTTTCCCAGGCTTTCACATGTATGTAACAATATAATTTTAGAGGCTATGGCTATCTTCAGAATGTGTGTTTCTTACTCCAGGCACGTACAGCACTCGATCAACAGCCTACTTTCAAAAAAATAACAAAACTGCAGTGGAAAGAATTTCAATCTTTTCTTGTCACAGAAAAGACAGATAATAGAGGACAATGTTGTCATTCTGATAAAATTTCATCATAAATAAAAGTCCACAGTACACAAATCTTCTTAGTATGGAAAATCAGAGATCAATTACTCCATTAATTCACATAGACATTAAATATTTTGTATGCATGGTTTCTGTAATTACATTAATATAGAAGGTGACCAAATCCTGAATCTCAGCACTGCAAGAATGGGTTGCTCTGGTATAAATTAGCCACCGTTTCATGATAGACTTCCAACATTATGTAAAATGAATCTGATTATCCAAACAGTAATGCAAGTAGATGCTAACAAGCTGAGCATAAGACTAAGTGGTGCGAAATCAGTGATCCAGGTAATGGAAATGTATTTTACATGTGCTCAGTGTTTTGCAGCCCATGGTAAGCGAGTTCATCCTGGCACCTAGTTATTTAAACTTTTAACTTAGTGTTTAAAGGCACTTCCCACTTTCAGAAATGTGTTCCCAGATAATTCTTATTCAACTGCTCAAAATGTCAAGGGTGGTTCTCATAGAACAGCTTAAAACAAGGTAATATTTTTACCTGTGGTTTTAAATCACAGGGTCAGAAATCAGACAACTACAAAGTAATATACTCTAATGAAACATCTCTCCGTTGGGAAAGTGTAACACATTCTTGCTTTCAATATTCTACTCATAATTCAAAAGCTTCGATTTTTAAGACACAAGGTATCATTGTCATCATCTTGCTCCAGAAAAAAAATTAGCAGCAGTTAAAATGTTAGACCTTGATTCCATTAACACATCTGAAGAATTATCCTGCCTAGTCAAAACCTATAATGTTGAGCTTTATGTCCCAATATATGTCTGGAAATCTCACTTAATGCTCTCCATAAAATAACACAAATAACCCTAGCAGAAGAACTCTACTTCTCTACGAACTTAAGTGCAGTTGGCAGCTAGCAAAAGCCATTTTAAAATTGGGAAAAAAAGCAACTTAAATATATCTTTATCAGTATATCAACCCACAACCTTGGCAGGTCTACAGATACTGAGCTGATGTATCACCAAGTCTCTCTTCCAGTTTAGTTCTAATTACACTCTCTTCAGACAATCGATTTCAAGGGATTGCTTTATAACAATAACATTAAAAATAGATCACTTGCACCACATTCTCTTACAATATATGCAGCATATGCTATTCAGAAGATAGAGCAATACATGAAAATAGGAGCTTTGACTTTGGTACTGAAGATACTGAAACTTGCCATACAGTTCAGACTACAAAGCATCTCTAGGCTTTATTAAAAGAAACAAACAAGAACCTGCAAACAAAACAAAACAAAACAAAACAAAAAAACCACTAACAAAACCTAGCAGGAAAAATAAATTAAAATCTTGATTTTTGTGACATTTAAAGTCATTAAAACTACTATCTTTACTGCACCCTTCCAGAAGAGAAATGCTGACCCTGAAGTGAGGAATAAACTCCAAAATTGGAAACTAAAAATTAACCTGTTCCAGAGAAGAATTAAAAAAAAACCCTAATATATTTGATTGTAGAAGGAAAGAAAGGTGGAGAGAACCATAATGCTAAAAGTTTACATGGGAGTTATTTCACATAGTCTGAGTTATTTTTCTGCATCAACAAGATTTATGCAATTAAATTCTCTGAGTGAAAAAGAGATGTAACTTCCCCATGGACTACTGAACTCCAGATTGAATATTCATGAAATATTAGGGTTTCTTTTATGGAGAGTAGTTCTACTTTTTTACCGCAGAATGACACAGACATTACACTGAGAAATATAGCCAAATGAAGTATTGGTAATATACATTTCACCACAGGATGTAATGCACCTTTTTCTCCTACACCTTTTTCTCAAAGTCTTGTTCTGTGAATGTGGTCCTGCAGTGCCATATTTCTACATGGCAAATTCAGACTCTTCATACAATATATTTAAAGGCAGGAAAATAGTTGATGTTGTAAAGACAGAAACTGAGGAAGAGGAAAACAACTTTCAATTTTCTCACCCTCTGATTCAGCATGGCAATTAGAATTTGACTCAGACACCCAGCACAAGTTAGATCAGTGATATTGTTGAAAACCTTAATACTTAGTCGACTAAATATTACTCCTCTTAATGGTTGTAATTCTCATCATCATCTTACAAACATGAGATTTCAGTATTTGATCAGTAATAATAATTATTTTCTACTCCTGGGATTACTACATCTATGTCAAAATAAATGAGCCTTAATCAGCTTTGGATTGCAACCTGAAACAACAAAACCTGGAATGTGATGGACCATAAATATAGACATAGATCAAGTAGTGTGCAGTATTCAAGTTAATTTTTTAAAAAGGATCTTTGCTTAACCATTGTTGCTTTGCACTTATCTTGATATCTAACAGTTAATTCAGAATTGAAACAACTTGCTTTGAACTGCTTAAGTTTTGCCCTTTGAAGAAGCTATTAGTATTGACATCTAACTGCATGAAGGATGGCAGTAATAGAAGAATGTAGGTATCTAAAACCTATCAAGTTACCTAAAAACTGCAGATGTAGAGGTGTAAAAGTTCAAATACATGTTATTTGTTCATTAATATGTGTTATTTCCCTAAATTCAGAGAAGTGTGAAAAATGGGAAAGAAGAAAATGTGTCTCTCAGAGAAGACCAGTCCTCATACAAAAGCCAAACTCAAAATGCCGTAACTATGTTTTTTTTTTGAGAAGCCTCATTCATGAAAGTGCTGTGGAGATGTGGGATGTGTCATGATAGAAAGGCCTGCTTTTGCACATGTAATTGTATGGCGTTTTTCTTTATTAGGATATAGTATTGCAGAGGGAAGGATGATTTGCCACTTAATCTATGGGTCTTCCTGGCAGAGTGCAGGCAGATTAGACTGGGTGGGGTGGTGATGACATGGGAAACTGTACCACTGCAGGGACTGGGGGGCTCCTGAGAAGCTCAAGGAGCAGATATATAGACCTACATGTCCTGAAAGTTTGAAAAACTGTTTGTAGGCATCTGGAAAGGATCATGTCAAACTTATCACAATTTAGACAGCCATTGAAAAGATTCTGGAAGGAAGGAAGCAAGGAAGAAATCTGGGTTAAAAGATGTTCTTTTCAAAAGCACAGTAGGCTCACAACAGCAGAGCAGAGAAGGCTGGCTTTCAACTCTGTATTTCCTCTGATACATTCTGAGCTTCATACAAAAAACGTCTTGACATAACTTGTAGACTGATGACACCTAATTTCAAAGGTGCACTGTATCTCTGAGGTGTTTAGGGTGCTCACTGTGCATAAGACTTCCTCTGTGGTTTCTCTCTCTCTTATGTCCCTTCAAAAGGTGCCATATTCATTGTAAAATTGGTTTACCACTGAAGGAGTACCTGGGAAACAGTAGGCTTAGATTTAGGTCCTCCTCTGTCAAACGTGTTCACATCCAAACCTATGTTCTGTTTTTACAAAATAAAGTCTGAAAAGTATGCAATACACAGTATTTCATTTTTCATGTAATAACTGGACACTGGTGATTTCCAGGAAACAGAGAAAATAACACAATTCATTTCAAAGGCTCACCCCAGAGCTATTCCAAAATACTGACCTAGACCTGTCCATTATGCAGCAAAGACCAAAGTATATTAATGACCGAACTAGGAGAGAAATTCCTGAATTCCAGTACCTGCTTATGAATTTTATTAATTAATTACTTGATATAAAGCATGTAAAAACATCTATACTGCACATGTAACACCATAATCAGACTACGCTCCCATACTTCTTCCCTAATTTCTAGAGGTCATTGAGAATAAAAAGTTATATGTCTTGAATACTTGGTAAATTTTCATAGTAATCCATTATTCAAAGGTTTTACATGACTTAACAGAAAATGCATACCTTTTCTTCCAAAAAAGCTTGCTTTTGAGTATGAGTTACTAGTTTTACATCTGCCTCTCAACATTAGGGGAAATTGCAGTCTTCAAGGAAGGAATACTGTTCTGTCCTCAGGAGTCATACTTACAGATCAACAAAGTTTGATGGGGAGGTCTAAGTGAGAACTATACCATGATATCTTCTAACAGCTTAGAGAGGAAAATGATTCCTGCTTGCAGAAAGACCCACAAACACTCATGAGCTTCTGAGGATTTGGACACACCAACACGAGTCCTGCTGGGCCACTCCTCCTCTTCTTCCTGAAACTGCTATGTGAAAAAGTTCCTCAGTCTCTTTGTCAGAAATATTTCATGCTAAAATTGCATCAGTGTAATTTGTGTTATTAGTGAAATAGCTGAACAGTGTTTCCTATAATCAAGCAGTAAGCTGCATTATATTAATTGGGAAAGAGTTCAAGCAGTGTAGACACAAAGGATGATATATGTCTCTAGAAAATATGATGCTGAACAAACTTTCGGAGAATCAAACTCTAAGGCAAATTTAATACTGTATATCTATAATTATTTCGCAAAAATATTTTTATTTATTAAGATTTCACTCACAAAATGTGGTTTATATGCTACTTATATCCAGAAGCATAATAAAAGATACCATCTCTATCCTAAGAGGCTCCAGACTCTGCTATTTAGGATAATAAAAGACCATGCATTAAACAAACTACTATTTTGATGATCAGGAAAGTGTATTTTGCAGTGTAATTAATCATCTGTAAAAAGCATTTCTTTTTAAACCCTGTGATTAGAGCCTTTTTAGAAATACCTTTTTCCTCCACAGTTTTCTACATTCTGTTAATTGTATCTATCTGAATCTCTCTCTGCAATTTTCCTGCTTATCAGAAAGGATGCCTAATGCATTGTGATTAGCCCATTGGATGGATATTTATAATTTACATTTTATGAAAGAGATTCATGCTATTCTAAACAGTTCTCCTTTATTATATTTTCAGAGTGTTCTAACAACAAAAGAGACTTTGTATTTATTCTTGTCACTGTATAGAAGTGTCACATAGCTACATGAAATGTGATAGAGTGGGTAGCCTTAAGCAGAGGTATATAAACCAGTCAAAACTGGATCTAAAATAGACAAGCAAAGGCCTAACAAAAGTCTGCAAGATGGATAAGTTTATACAGATTGCTGAAGATCACCCAGAGCAAAAAGACACTTTCTATTCAGCCTTGTATGTAGAACTTCACAATTAAATGTACATAAGAAGCTTTCTTTCACTTTCTGAAAAAATAATATTCCCTTGCTTCTTTCAATCAACAGACATAAGCATTATGATTTTTCCCCTCTATGACTTATTTATTTTTTTAACTACATAAGTATTAAATGCATTAATTTTACTTTCTTTTCACCCCAAATTTCCAAAACGCTTTGTTCTTCCTATGCAGCTTTATCTTCAACTTAACAAAAGGAGTGGCATGGCATAGAAGCTTCAGGAAAACTCACCTGGAAAGAATATATACTATACTTGCAGTGAGGGAAAAATAAGATGTGCTTTTGGGCTATTTTCTAAAAATTATTTCATTATTATATATTTATTGTATATTTCATCATATATAAATCATATTATAGTACATTATACCAATATTTTCCAGCAGGAATAGTAGCCACTTGTGAAATGCGCAAATTCCCCCTTTTCCTTCAGATATTTAATTTTTACTGTAAATTTATAGAATGTTGTGAAGAAATAATTACTATTATGGGAGGGAGGTGTGAATTAGTTATTATATACTGCGGAAGTGAGATACGTGTACTTTCACTGTCACTTTGTGCATGCCACACACACCAGACCAGAGTACAATGAGCATGATACATGCAAAAATGCTTCATACTAGATAGCAATCCAAGGATTTTCTACAAAACCAACAAACTGGAAAAAAAATGCTTCCTAGTAAGTAAGCATCGAAAACTGCAAATTGATAATTAAGGCTAAGAAGTAACAGGACAAGCAATTTAGTGGGTAAGATGGAATGGTATACTCTGAATCAGCTGAAGAAGACCTATCAGAATCAGTAAGATGATTTCTGCTCAGAGAGTAGTGCCAATGCCCAAAAATACATTATACCTACCATGTAAAGTTCACCCTGTTAGGAACAAAGCAGATCTTCTACCAGGGATTACTACACATATTTTCTGTACGTGACACTTCCTGGGAAAAGAGGGGAGTCTCCACATGACTCTACATAAAATTGGGACATGATTAAAGAGTGCACACATTCAAAGGAGTTAATGAGTTCTCCAACCATGACCTGGCTTTTGGAATCACTCTGTCTGATAAAAGTAGTAGTTCTTGTTTCTGACTTGAGTTGATATGAAGCTTTGAATACAAGCCTTGAACACACTCTCAGTTTAAAAGATAACCTACAAAATGACTAGAAACAGAAAGAAAAATTAGTAAGATCCTTGAAAAAGTATTCCTGGCCTTCTTTAATACAGAAGTATGAGCAAGTACAAAAGCTTCCATTGCCAGACTTCAATTTGTCATCTGAGCACTGGATTAATTTTTCAGTAATTCTGACTTGTTCCAATATTTATGGGTCTGTATTTTTTTTCTTTTTTTTTCCCTCAATTGATTAGATTTTGATTTGTAACAGAACAAAACCAAAATGCAAATGCTCCCTGATACTCATGGCCCAAGTACCAGAATTAGGCAAGCACTAGAAATGCTTTGTGGTCAGGAATGAGCTGTTTAGTTTAAGTTGGATTTGTTTTGTTTTGCATTTAAGTTGAATACAATGGTTTCCATTCTAATTTTAATAATTCAAAGTAAAAGTAAATGGAAAGTCCTCCCACAGGTACCTTCTGAAAACTCTTAAGAATGTGGGTTTCATGCAGAGTCAGGAATATGGGGTCATCAATAAAAATTAAGATGTTAGACATCTGCTTCTATGCTGTGGCAGCCATGAGCTTTATTGGCAATTTCCTTTGTTTTTTTATAACTTAAAAATGAAAAATAGAAACATTGACGGGAGTTAAAGGGAGTAAGTCCCACATTTTTTGACTTATTTCCCCTGACTTTTTATCCTTTCTTTCTTTTTTTTTTTTTAAGGAATAGTTATCAGTCTAATACTCACATTCCCAAAGCCCATTTTCTTTGTCAACCTGAAAGTTGTCTTCCCAAAAGGAATCAGAAGGAAAAATGCCATTTTAAAGTATTTCATCTCCAAGTTGAGGAGCAAGTAAAATGCCAGGAGCTAAAGTGCAGATGCAATTCTGCTGCAAACAATGAATTCGTTTTCCAATTTATTTCTCAAATTTTCCTCCAGAGATTCTCACTTAAATTCCTCTCTAGCTCAGGAATAAATGTAATGTCAGGAAATCTATTTCACACATCTTAATCCCAGTAGATATATATATTTGGATGTTCCTTTTCAATCACATTGCTAAAGCAAAAAAGTAAACATGCCTCTATGGCTATGTGAATAGCTTTATGTCCTCTTACAACATATCAAGAGTTAAAGCTACAGAATTATTACAAGGTGACATTTACAGGTTTCAATCTCTAAATTTCACTACCAGGACAGTACTTTGTGAAATGGGAGATGTATGATTTTGACACAAGGTAAATTGAACTTTGAAAAAAAGGTAAATCGTTCGTTTTTTTTCCAATTAGTGATGAAATTATACTGTAAATAAAGAATATTATCCTTCATCTAAAATTTTTTGGGATCCTGTGAGCAACTGTGTTGCTAAGGGTACTTAAAATATTTGTGTATTACAAAATTTTGGAATCAAGTGGTCTCCTTCATTTTAAATATTGATGCAGTCAAAGGTAATGCTCAGTTCACTTGATTTCAATGAGTTTAAGGAAAAAAATATAGGTGAGCTTCAGAAAAAACAGTATGAAGTGTGGAAGACTTGAATAGTCTTGCTAGAGAAGTCATATCACTTTGGAGCATTTACCAGAGTAAAGTTTGCTTATTATATAATCCAGTGGAAAACCAGCCGGTAGAAATTTGATCAAAAGTGAGGCTCTGTGATGTATAAATAATTTCCTGGCACACTGTGATAACAGAATAAGAGGCACCTGTCACACCTGACTACACATTTCTGTTTTTTATATCATCTGAACCATTTCTATAAACAAACACTTCTAAAATATTTATAGTTTTCTTAATGCACCAGAAGCATGATTTTTGTTTGCTGTTGCATCAAAAGATGTAGGAGGAGAGTACTTCCTGAAGAGAAGTACACACCATCTACACTAAATCCATTTGGCAAAATGGTCGTGGGCAGTGATTTGGAGTATATGCTAATTATTCAAGCATAGCAATAACTCTCTGGAGGGAGAAAAAGAGGAATTAAAATTGAGTATGTTGTGATGTCTTAAAGGCAGAATAATAAAAAAAAAATGTTAAACACAGATTTTAAATCTTCTGATGTTGGAAAGCATTACTTCTTCACTGCCTTTGCAGTGAAAGACAAAACACATAGGAAATCGTTGCTATGTCAGTAATTTAGAAATCACTCTAAACACTCAGTAGTATAGATGACCTTTCAAAACATGAGTTCATTCACAAATATATAAAATAAGACCACCTATTAGGGAAAAGCAACTATCTGAATAATATTTAAGTTGTATATGTGGATTTATATACAGAAAATGCCCATACACATACATTCCAGGTTCACTTCTGTGTAGATCAATTTCTGCTATGTAAAAACTTCCACAGTATGATGCTAACTTGTTGCCACATTTTAGGAATAAATAGCTATTGTGTCAGCCATGGAAAGAAGATGGGAAGGGAGTGGAACAGAAAGAGTGAGGGCCGTAATGGGGGCAAATAAAAAGGGAAAATGTTTTATTGTCTTAGTAAATCTTGAATTCTCTCAGGAAATAAAAAAAAAATCAGCAGCATCACTACAATTTTCAAGGAATTAGCTTCTTTCTAGAAACAGACAAGCTTATCCACACAACAATGCATTTCCAGTGGTTACACACATGGAAAAGAATTGTCAGAATGAGCAAAACAAAATAACTTATGTGGAAGGAAGTTTCAGGAGAAAGAAAATTCAAAGATAACAAAGAAGGATTAAAAAGTAAAACTAAGAAAAAGGCACTGAGACAAAACCCTGTGATTCAAAGTTGTTTTTGTAAAATTTTCTTGCTTGAGTTACTACATTTCAGATGGCTGAATCCACTGTTCTCAGATCTATGAAAAAACTACATGATCTAATAAACAAAAAGGCATAAACCTGATACTATAAACACAAATGCACTATTGCATAAATTCGATTGGATGGACTAAAATACTCAACTTACTTTAGCCACAGAATATCTATAAATGAAGAGAAACAACTGTCATCCTCCACAGGAAATATTTAAAATACTTTATTGAAACATATGTATGCAAAATTAAACAGTTATACAGATCAAATAATCAAAACATTGAGATGATTTAGTCTTTAAGGAGGTCTCATATTCCTTCCAGAGAGAATAAGATCTGTTCTTGAATGATGAACTAATGTAGCAGTACCAGCAGAGTTACCCATTGCTCTCTTCTGCTGATTCTATCATGATCATTCAGTTAGTGAGCCAAAGAGTAACCTTTGTCAATTAACCAGCTGGGGCACCCACTCCTCCCTAAATTTAGCTATTAATTAAATCTTGTTGTGAAGTGTGAGATTTTATTACACTGCTTTTAGGTTATTGCAACAAACAATTCGTCAAGCCTTTCATCTCTTATATGAACCTGAAATCAGTGATAGAAACACTGAAGTACACCTTAAAACAGGGTGGAAAAATCAGATTAGTTCTGATGAAAATTGATAATCAGTTGTCATTTTGCTCCCTTCAAATAAGGTTCAAGCATTTAATATATAAAAGTTGTATCGTTTGGGATAAATTTGGGATAGACACACATGGAAGAATTCAGAGCTGATTTAAGTGGCATTGGTCATGGGATACAGATCAAACAGGGATTTAAAGAATTCTAAATGTAGCTGGGCTTGATTTAATTGAAAAGAAACAGGATCAAGAAAGTAAATTGTTAACAGTGTCTCAGATAAAGTCACAGAGGAGCTTGACTTTGTCAGTTTAAATATTTAGCCTTTGCTCAACAAAAAAAAATATGTTCCTAGAGGATAGTGAACATTAGTTTATTGCCTGAAACAGCAGCAGTTTTAATTGATTGACAAATGAACAGAAACAAAGAATAAAAAAAGTAAATGAAAACGCTGCAAAAATGGGGAGTTTTGTAATTGGAAATTGTAAAGGTCATTGAACAAGGCTTACTGTTATCTGTGTGAATGGAATAATTGCTTTGTGGAAACCTTTATGTGGAGCCTGGATATGAGCAATATTGACTCATAAAATAAGGGTATTTTTTATTAATACTTTGAGCATGAGTGGACATAGCAAATGTGGAGTCATGCTGATTCTGTAAAAAATGTCAAAACATTTATACGCCAGTACTAATGAGCAATTTTGGTCCAGTCTGAGAGTATGAAAAACATTTCTGGGGAATATCATTAATCTGGGTAACAAGAAAGAGAAAGGAAAAAAAAAATAGAGATTAAGAATTAAGCTATTAATTTAATTGAAAATGTACCTTTTTACAAATAAAATAGGCATTTATTGGTCCTGCCTGATCAACTTACATGCATTTTAATATGGAGTCACTAACTAAACCAGTGAACAAGGGAAAGGCTACAGATGTCATTTAGCTGGATTTTTGTAAACTCTTTGACACCGTACCCCACATTATCCTTCATTCTAAGTTGAAGAGAGATGGATTCAAATGCTAGGATAGTCACATGGAAAGTGTAGTAGTAAACAGCTGACAGTCCCAATGGGTGGCAAAGTGGTGTCCCTCCAGGGTCCATGCTGGGATATTAATAAATCGCTATGAATTATCTTTAGCTTGCCTCTTGAGAGATAATTATTTCATATCACTTGTGTGTCACTGATTGATGACACAGGTCAAGGGGTTTAAGAGCACCCTCACCAATTCTGTGGATGAGAACATCAAACTGCGTGGTGCTGTTGACACATTTGAAGGATGGGATGCCATCCAGAACAACCTGGACAAAGACAAGAAGGGAGCCAATGGGAACTTCATGCAGTTTAACAAGACCAAGCAGAAGGTGCTGTACCTGAGTTAGGGCAAACCTTATTATCAACACAGGATGAGGAATGAACGATGGAGAACAGCCCTGCTGAGGACTCAGGGGTGCAGGTGGGTGAGAGGCTGGACATGACCCAGCCATGAACACTCACAGCCCAGAAACCAAACGTGTCCTGGGCTGCATCCAAAGCAGTGTGGGCAGCAGGGGAGGGAGGGGATTCTGCCCCTCTGCTCCTCTGAGACCCCACCTGCAGTGCTGCACCTGCTCTGCTGTCCCAGCACAGCAAGGACATGGACCTGTTGGAGAGAGTCCAGAGGAGGCCATCAAGATGACCAGAGGAATGGAGCACCTCTCCTACCAGGAGAGGCTGAGAGAATTGGGATTACTCAGTCTGGAAAAGAGAAGGCTTTGGTGTAACCTAATTAGAGCCTTCCAGTGCCTGAAGGAATCCTATAGGAAACTATAGGGAGAAACTATTTAGAAGCCTGTAGCGAGGACCAGGAGTAATGGCTGCAAATTGAAAGAATAGATTTAGACAAGATATAAGGAGAAATTCTTTACTGTGAGTTTGGTGAGGCACTGGAATTGGTTGCCTAGAGGAGTTGTGTATGCCCCATCTGTGGAAGTGTTCAAGCCCTTGTTGGATGGGGCTTTGAACAGCCAGGAGTATCAGAAAATGTCCCTGGCCATGGCAGAAAGGTTGGAACTATATCGTCTTTAAGGAACATTTCCAACCCAAACTACACTGTGATTATATGATTTATTACATAAAAATGAAAAAAAAAAATAGATGACTTGCATAAATTTGTAGCCTAACATCCCCCTTTCAGTGTTTCTGATATTATTAATATACTCTTTTAAATATCCCAAACACCACTGTTTAGATCATTATTGCCCCAAACCTGAAATCAATGCATGAAATTATTTGCATTGGGAAGGCATTCAAGTTCTTCAATCTCCTTCTTAAGCAGAGATATGAGTCTCCACTATATTTTGCTATGAGTGTTTATACAGACATGAATGCAAGCATAAAAACACTCTTCAAGAGTTAGGAAAAAACCCCTTCTTTTTGGGGTTAATCTTCAGCTAAAGACGTAGCTTTTTTCAGATTTTTTTTTCTGATATTTAGAAAATTTGTTTCAATCCATAGCCTAAGAGTAGATGTCCTTGTAGATATTCTTTATGCTTACACATTCCTCAAGAAAGAAATATCTCTATCCTTTTCCCCCAAACAACATGTTTTTTGATAATTAATATGTGACATAGTAGTTCAAATTTGATCTAAATATTTGTCTGAAAACTTTCAATGAAGCTTCTTTCCACTGATTGAAATTTTATTATTCTGTTGTGACTCTGTTATCTTATATGAAAGTGAAATCACCACATCCTATTACAGTGGTTTGGAAAATGATTCAATATGCAATTTAAAATTCTGACTATTCATTGCAATTGAGAAACCATGACAGAGAAAACCACAGTTTGAATCAGAAGACAGTAGGAAAACCAAATAAAATCTTTCCAGTAGCAATTTTGGTGTTCTGTCACTTTATCTTTTGTAACTTTAACAGAAGTTAAGATAAGCTTTCACAACAGAAAATCGCTATGAATTATCTTTCACCTGCCTCTTGAGAGATAATTATTTCATATCACTTGTGTGTCAAAGATGGAAGGTTTCAAATCAATCCTGAAATTGGTTGTTCCTCCTAATGAAGTAACATTTGCAGGGTTCATTGCTCTATTATGCATTTCTGCTAAACCATACTGAAGGTTTCAAAGAACAGCCCAAAAAGTAATTTGTTTTTGCACTATATGAAATACTTTCTCTCATTTTAATACATTGCAAAGTTTTTCCTTTCCTGTGCTATGCCACAGCCAGTTTTCACTTCACAGGAGTGGAAGTGAAATGAGCTTGCTGAAAATCAGTTTTCTATTTAAAAAAATTGAGAATCATTTCACCAAACACTTCACAGAGTAGATATTTACATTGGCCCTGGTGCTCCAGACTTGTTTTAGTGTTATTGGGGAAGATGGCACATAAATCACTATTTAAGGAGTGCCTATTTCTTCCACTATAGTGTTAAGGGAGTTCAGATGTTCAGTACTCTGCTCAGCACACAGATGAACAATGCCTCCAATGCCATGGAGGTACCCTCAAGCATCCCACCTAGCCCCCCTCCAGAGGACCCCAGGTTCAGCAGCCAATATTTCAAGCCTGTACCACATAACTTAGCGTGTGCTGTCACAATTTCAAGGGGCCTGTGATCCAACAAAGTAACTCAAAGTATCTCCGTGATGGGTACCTGAAGTGGGATGCAGTTCAAGATTAGCATCTCTCAATGTAGATTTACACATGAGCTTGTTTGTAGGCACCCATTATAGTCAGAGATGATCTGTGGCTTCATATGACTCCTACAGAGTCAGCTAGTGCCTTTTGAGGTATGCTGAGACATTCTAAGGTATCTGAGAGGCCTGCAAAGAGCTGCAAGATAGGATAAATTTTTCTTGTATGTTCCTCCAGATTGGTAGGTAAAGACAAGCTGCCCAGAGATAGCTCAGGATATCTCAGGAATCCTTGGGGCCCAACTGGTTTGTACTTAGGAAAAGCATTGCATTTTTTCAGAGAATCTGCTCAAACTGTGGTAGACACATGGTGTCTTTTCACCTTAATAACATTCCTAAGCTTCATTGAATAAGGGCTTATAATTTTGTCTAAACATAACTCTATACTGACATTTAGGTGACCTAGTATTTCTTGTCCAAGGGTATATATATTATAATTCATTACCACCCTCCAAAAAAAACTCAACATAAAGATTTTATTTTTGTGAGATATTGAAACTTTTCAGAAATGTAAAAGATCCTTAGAAATTCTATGCCATTAATTTAGTCTACTTTATTATTCTTTCTCTAATACTATTTTTACCATTGCACAGTCATAAGAAACTTTTATGCTTATTTTAAGTCATACACTTATTTATCTGTAAAATAATTGACTGCATATGCTTGTCAATAGCCTACTTTTCAATCCCCGTAATAATTCCTTTCCTCTCTCCTTCACTCCCTCAGAGGTCCTTTTAGATTTCACATTTTGCACAACATTTTTCCCCACTGTGAAATATTGCAGAATTAGGACTGTTTTAATGAGCTACCTACCATATTAAACAGCTGTAACTGTTTAATACTTCACTATACTGTGGGGACATTACTTAAATTTAAGTATGTGAAAGTATAACAGTGACCTCAAGTAGCTATTTCTATTTTTATTTCTTAACTTCAAATTTTATGGTTGTTTGATATATTTTAAGCGGAGTACTGTTTCAGTCAATTAAACATACTCCTTACACATTGAGTTTACTCCCAACACCCTCCTTGTACACTTAATTAACTTGATTAAATATTTATACTGCTGTCACAGTGTATGTTCCCATCAAGATTGAGGTCTTGTTGTGTTAACTGCTAGGTACAGTACAAACAGAGAAGTACATCATATTAGTTTCTTATGAAAAATATTGTTAGCTTTCCAAGAATAATTATTTGCTATCTGAAATATTGTTCATTTTTTATTAGAAAATAACTCTCCTTAATATAAAGTGTTTTAATTTGAAGGAAAAATTATATAGTTTTTTCACACTTAAGAATTAAGACAGCTGTCTGATTATAGCAGCAGTAATATCTTGCCTAAATTATAATTATGAATATTATCATTATGTTCAATCAACATGACCATCAGTACTTACTGAAAGGTATGCAAAAATGAGAAATACAAATAGCTTTATAACAAGTAGCAATTCACATGCATTGTTAGTGGCAAAATAGACCATAAAGCAGACGTTTGCATTCACAGGAAGGAAGAGTAAATATGGAGCTCATACATTACTTTCAGAAGGAGCTCATGCATTATGTATCTCACACCTCTCAGAAGCAAAGCAGCAAAAAAATAAGTTATCTAGGAGCACACACAAGAGAAAATTCTAATCCTTATGCATATTCCATTACATATACTAAGCTCATATTATTTACGACTAAGTCACTGAGATAGCAAACCAAATGAATAAGTTCATAGAAGGGACTGGTAGGGCAGGATAATAGTCTAAGCATGGCAAAATCCCCAGGCCTACCAAATTAACAGAAACAGCAATAATCTTGATGCACTCCATGTTTAAGGTTGTACAGTTTTTATTTAGACTTGCATGAAAATGAGAAAGAGAAAAGCTGACAGTTATTTAAGTAGTAATTACAGATCCTGCAATATTTCAGAAAGTAACTATGCCATTGTGTTCAGAGAATTAATTCTCAGTTTGTATGAGGCACCAAAGAATTATGGCTACTCTGACCATCACCTTGTTAGAAGCACACACTGATAAAATCACTTTGCATCACAAATTTTGGTCACAAATCTCCTCAGATACCTACACTATGAGTTGCCTCAGTTTAAGGAACCTATTGCCATTTGCAAATGTGTTCTTAAATTCTGCCTATGCACCTGGGGGCACTCGATCCATAAAGTATAGTCCCCCTATTCAAAAACAAGAGCAGTGCACATCCTAAACCCATCTGAGACAGAATGGGTTTACAAACTGTAATAGAATATGTTTAAGGTTCAAACCTGACTAATATATCTGGAACAGAATTAAGAGATTAGGATCTTAATAGGGGTTAGGTGAGTGTGATCAATTAACAATCATCGATAGACTGAGATTACATAAAATGTCTCCATTACAAAGTTCCTAAAAATAGGATAGTAATTATTTCAATGATAATCTTAAATGGAAAAGGAGCAGAAAACAGGGCTGTAGAATAGAGCTTAAAGGGAAGGATAAGTTTTTGTTTACGTGAATATGCTGTCAAACAGTATGCAATCAGTGTAAAACAACAGCACACAGTATTTTTGCATCAGTCACAAATTAGTAGTTTTCAGCATTTACCTCTGTTTGGTAAGTAAATAGCTACTATATCTGTTGGAAAGTAGCATGAGAATCAGAGCAATTAAGACTTCCAAGCTGAGATACATTTATAAAAGCATGTATCCCCAGTGTAGTGACAAGGTTAAATAAATATATGCCTCCTTAGCTATTCTGAGATCTGGATGAAACTGAGTACCTCATTCAAGGTGGTAAGTGAATAAATTACTTTTGAAATTGTCTGCATTTTATGAATTCCCTGTTTAAGTAATGTAAAACAAAACACAATTAATATAATTCAATCTTCAAGTGAAGAGTTTAAATATCAGGTTACTTTTGGGAGAAACAAAAAACATTGTTAGCTACAAAATACTGCTTTGCAAATATTTCTTGATGGCCTGATTTTTATGTTTTTTAAAAGTAAAATATTCATCATACAAAACTGAAACAAAACTATAACAATACTGAATTCGTAAAATATTCAGAAGGGCTTCAAGGCACAAGAGACAAAACGTCTTCCACTGTCAATATTGCATAGATTTGAAAATGCACAAGTCATAAGACTAACCTTTCCTCTTCAGATATTAGGAGAAATAAAGTCCTGTTAATATTGTTGAAGCTTGTCACTTGGAAAAGGGACAATTCCCCATTCAGCCTCCTATCTGAAGATGTACATGTCTTTGGCAAAATGAGGAAAGACTTTTTAATTTCTGAATTGTTAGAAATATTTCCTATAGACAGGGATGTCTATCAGGATGATATGGCATCTGTTTTCTATCTCAACTGCTAGGCTAACAGACTATCACTTCTCTGTGCTAGATAGAAAGAAATTTGCAGCTGGAGAACATCTTTGGCACTTGCTTGAGATTTTCTGATAGTCTTACTCTTCTAGCATTGAACATTACTGATCTAAACTGACAGATCAGTCAGGTTGCAGAAGTGTATGGTCACATTGCTCTGTCCTGCTGAGGCCATGCAGCCTCTGTGTAACCTGCCTGCTCCTCTCCTCACTGAGGTGGGATACCTTGCTAGGACTGAGGATGAGGCTCAGAAGTTCTTTCCTTTTGAGTAGACATCATCCACCTGAATTTCTCCAAGGCTTTCAATTCAGTTTCCCACAGACTCCTCCCAGAGAAATTGATGCATTATGGCCCAGGCATGTGGGAATCTGTCTGTCCAGTGGCATCCAGAGGGGTAGTTGTAAATAGCTCCTTTTTAAAATGGCATTCTGCCACAAATGTAAAGCCCCAGGGATCAATACAGAGTCCAGTGCTGTTCTATATCTTAATAAGAGATCTGGAATGGCATTTAACGGACTCTGATGAAGTTTGCTAATGTCAGTAAACTGAGCAGGGCAGTGGGCACTTGGAGAGTCACTCAGCTCTAAGACCTGAATAGTCCTGAAGAGTGGGATAACAAGACACTTATGAAGCTCACCAAGGAGAAATGTAAGGTCCTGCATCTGAAAAACATAATCCAGGAATAGAGCACCTACCCACCTGCAGAACAGCTCCATGGAAAGGGACCTGGGAGTGCTGGTGGACAAGCTTAACGAGAGTGAGCAGCTCTGCTGCAGCACAGAAAGCCAGCAGGATGCTGGGCTGCATCAACAAGGGCATCACCAGCAGAGAATATCAGATCCCCATCAGAGCAGATTCAGTGCTTGTCTGGCCACATCTGGAATAAAGTGCTCAGGTTTTGATGCCCACTATAACTGTGGTCATGCCAGAAGGAGTCCAAGACAATGGCCACAAAGACGATCAAGGGGCTGGGAAGCCTGCCATGTGAGGAAAGGCTGAGAGAATATTGTTAGCTCAGTCTTGAGAAAAGTAGGCTGAAGGGAGACCTGATCACTGTGTTCCAGTATTTAAAGGGTGTTTACAAAATAGATGGAGACTCCCTTTTTAAAAGGAATCACATAGGAAAGATGATGGACAATATGTACAAGTTATTCCTGAGGAGACTGTGATTTTTCGCAATGAGGACAATCAGATACTGAAATAATCTCCCCAGGAAAGTAGTGGATTTCTCAACACTGGATACTTGTAAACCAGAGAGGGTGTTGGGCCATCTTGTCTATACCATGCTTTTGCCAAGAAAGTTTGAACCACATGATCCTTGAAGTACTTTTGAACCTGTTACTCAATGAGTCTATGATTCTATTAACAGTCATTTTGGATAGTCCCAGAAAAGAAGCAGCATGGATGGTATGGATATGGGGAGAGAGAGAGAGAGAGAGTGTATATATGTATATGTAAACATATGTATATGTATATGTAAACATATGTATATGTATGGCATATATGGTAACTATGTTCTCTTTCATCCAAAGATACTAAAAGTGAAATGATAAATGGAATGGCTGGTGCTATTTGCAAAATTTTATGACTTAAATTTTACTTAGTTTTCTGAATTACAAATAAAAAAATCTAAGTAGTTTCCTCAAATATTCTGAAGTACTTTCTGGTCTAGTTTATATATTGATAATGCATTTAAGTTGAATTAATTTTCAATATTTGTACTTGGTCCAGGGCAGATTGCTCACAGCTTTTCTTTCATTGCAATTCTACTCTAGCTGATTTTAGAACACTGTGCACATTAATATTTTGGGTTTATATCAAAGATGTTTATATTAAAGATGTTTTGAGATTCACTGAAGTAAATTGACGCTTCTTAATTCCTAATGTGATTTTCAATTTGCAGAGACTCCCTCTGGAATTAGGAGAGGGGATAGAGCAAATCATCTAATATCAGAAGTTTCTCCATGAAAAGTAGAGAAAAAATAATAAGAAACACTCTATATATAACAAAAACATTTTAAATATAATTTTAAAATTATATAAAACAAAGGAACAGACACAGTTAAATAAAAAATCTTTATTTCCTATTATTTCCTCTTTATCTAAGCTGTTATCTCTGTTGTCTCTGTATCTTGTTGGCCATCCAAACGTAGTAATGAATATTTACCATTGATTCAATTCAGCTAATTCCACTTCTAAGAAGATACCAGAAGATAATATCTAAAATGGGAATATCTTTCCATTGTGCAGTGATGTTTGCTGTTCTTGCTTGTATCTCAGAAAATGGAAGTACATCTCAATGTTCAAGTATATCAGTTATATTTATTTCAGAATCAGCAGATTTTCTTGTTCCCTGACTACACGATAAGGTTTGAGACAAAAAAATGTATTGATTGATATATATGTAGTTGTCAAATGCAAACCATTTAAGTCATTCAATTTCAGTGACAATCCTAATAGCTTTTTCTCTAATACCTTACCAGCCATACTCAGATAAGAATCTACAATACATGAAGCTCTGCAATATTCACAAAAACATCTACAATTGCACTTTTATAAACATCGACACCTGCTCCAGACAGGCAAAATCTTACACCTTCTGCCCAGAGAAGTGGTAGAATCACCATCCCTGGAAGAGATCAAAAGGTGTCCAGATTTGGCGCTTGGAGATATGGATTTGTGGTAAGAACAGTGATTCTGGATTAATGGTTGGACTTGCTGATCTTAGATTTCTTTTACAACCTTAACTATTGTATGATCTGTGATTCTATGATTTGCTATTATGACTCACAGTCACCTAGCAACAGAAAACAAATACCTTAAATTTTTTGCTGAACCTTTTAATGTTCTAGTGGACAACTGAAACTTACATTCCTAAAAAATTCAACCGCAGATTTTATCAGACACATCTGAATAACAAGACCAAATGTTGCCATGTTTACACTGCTGTGATGAAAAGAATGGAGAATTTACTCATGAGCCTTCACTGAAATAGCTATGTAACAGAATATGACTTCTTTTTATGACACATAATTTTTCTGTACAAAAATTATCCTACTTCATGTTTGCATACAAGATCAGATTAGACAAGCCTCAGTATTTATAAATTCACCAGTGTTAAGGGAATTCATTCTTGTTAGGATCAGCAAAGTCAAGCTAGACAAACAGATTCTGTGGACCAAGTCCCCAAGGAGCTGTCTTCAGCCAGCATGAGAATGCTATCAGCAATTATCAAAGATGTTGTCAAGAAAAGATGAACCCTGCCTTCTTATGTCTGGAGTGATCATGAGATGCATTTGAATATAATAAAGAAATAACTATGTACTTTTAAAATCATGATTTAATGCATTAAAAAATAATATTCAAAGTATTCGTATTTCACATTTATGGATATAATTGGGCAGAAAATATCAATTGTGCTACATTGTTGCAGTAATACTTGGGAAAATGTGAATAAAAGTTTCATATCCACTATTATTACATTTTAAAAGAACAATCTAATAATAAAGTGTAAAATAAAAGGTTCCTATGTATTTAACAGAAGAAAATTTAGAAACTAAGTATATTTAATTGTAAGTAAACCCTTTTTTTTCATTTTTTTACGGTAAAAAAATACATTTCTTTTCTCAAAAATGTAAGTAAGAATGTGTAATGCAAGTTTACATGCTTTCTTCCAACATTAGTGTGACAAATGCTAGTCTGTTCATCCATTAAAAAAAAAGTTAAAATAAATCATTCATAGAAAAGCATTGACATAGAAGAATAAACATCTCTATGACCTTCCTGCAATGGAATGCTGATGTGCATAATTTAAAAAACAATATAATCTGGGAAGTATTTCAAAGGCTTCCTGTAAAATATGCTTCAGAAGAATCATATATTTCAGTATTTACTGAATATACAATTACAGATAGAAAAGAAATTGAAATAGATTGTTACCTTACTGAATATACAATTACAGATAGAAAAGAAATTGAAATAGATTGTTACCTTATGATGTTATATTTGAAAGGACCTTTGGCTCATCAAACCCAGCTCCATACTAAGAAACCTGCATCAACACATTTTTCAAGCTTTTTTTGGTAAGTGGTTTGCTCAGCCTTTTCCCCGGACTAGCACTGAGAAGCTCTTCTAAATTTGCTTTCTGTGCTGCTTATGAAAACAAACATTTCTTACAACTGTGTGTGTAAATCCTTGTACTCTTCTCTTAATTCACTTTTATGCCAACTTGCCCTTTACTTTAATCCAAGCACTGATGCCTTAATATCTTTAAAGAGGAGGACTACCTAAGCTCTTATCCTTTGGTTTTGGGCAATAAAATGTCTTGTTATGAGGACACACAAATGATCAGACCTTGTGTTTGCAGAGCTGTGGGGTTGGGGAAAATGGAGAAGGGCAGACTCTTTTAGCAGAGGCTCAATACACACCTCAGTTACACTGTAGGCTTAGTTTGAGAAAAAACAAACCAAAAAAATATAAAATTCTTAATATCTGAAAGATTTGGAGGAGTCAGAATTATTCCCCCAGTACGTACATCTTAAAAACTGTGTTTGACTAAAGACGATGGAATTAGAACATTATCACTGTAGAGTACTCCATCTTGTACACCATGATTGTGCACAGTTCTTCATATAAGGACCAAAAAAATGTTCATTGTAACCACACAAAGGGCGGAATTGTTGCTGAAATAGTTTTCGACATTATGCACATGCACAGTGGTAGGTCACAGGATTGAAGTTTGCATTTAATGTTTTTAACCAAATTCAAGGTTTACTACTGTTCTTTCAGAACCAAGCAACATATTTGTGATAAAGAATTAAAATACAAATGAATTCTGTGATTTTTAGGTATCATAAAAACAAACAATAATCCTCTCCCTTTTCATTTGTCAAGTAAAATCCAGAAACGTGGGCATCACAAGGTAATTGTTGGCTTGGTACAGGAGCATTTGGGGAGCATGGTAGAAAAACAAAATATTCCTGTTTTCAGCAATTGCATTTTATATACGTTTTTTGAAAACATTCTGGGAGATCATAGTTTTGTTTGGCTTTTTTCCTACAAGTAATGTTGAAAAACTAAAATAATTTTTTCTTCTTAAAATTGAATTGATTTCTTGTCAGTTGAATTGAGTATGACTGAATCGTTTATTTTCATCAAGCAAAATATTCTTTTATATAATAAAATTTATAAATAAAGTGTGATCTATCAAACTAAAATATTCCAGTAAAGCATAACCATTTCTATTATATTGTATTAGATTATATTTTTTGATTTATATACTAAACAGGAAAGTTAAAAATCATTTCAGTATTTTCAGACTTTTAGTATTGTCAAGATATAGCTGGATTCTAATACTTCTTAGAGTTGCACTATAGATTTCAAATATTTGACATTATTTAGGTTTGACGTTAATGTGAATTTCAGAATCTCTGAGAAGTTATCCTACCAAGCAGACATATGTATTAAAGAAAAAGTCATAGGAAGCACAACTGCGTTGAATATTTTTACCTTAAGATGATTTGGGACAGAACTCTTCCATTTTGGAAATGGCAGGTCAGAAAGATAAATCAATCCTATTTGAAGTGATAGATATGTACAGCTGTCTTAGAATGTGCTTGAAAGCAGAACTTAAAATCTTTAAAATAAAATCAATAAATTCCTGATGGTGTCAGGGAAACAGTTCTTATCAAAATAATCTTGCCTGATTGGATTTTTTTCACCCATAATATAAGCACCAAGCATAAATCACCATACCACTTTATCTATCTCTTCGACACCTTAGAATCTCCACTTGCAGAACTTGGACCAAGCAGACACACTCTGGGCAGCTTGAGAGATGAAGCAAAAAGCTACATGGCCATCACTCCTGCTACATTTGTACTACATCTGTAGTAAAAGACATAACTGGAAGTTAGACCTGTATCAAACAGTTGCCTTTCTACTTTTATTTTCTTTCCTTTATTTGTGTGTGAAGTGGGGAGAACGTATTAGACTATGGAAGAAATTATTTTCCCTCTTGAATATGGTTGCACAGTGAGCACTGTCATTGCAGATAAAGAGCACCAGCACCTCTCTTAGTCTGAATACCTCTGAAGAAACAAAAGAATATCTAATAATGTAACTTAAAGTTTTTAGTGTTTTAGATAGCCATATTAATTAGGTCTAATACATTAGGTATCTGGGTTGCTTATAAAGCAGATTGTTCTCCCAGAAGCATTTTAATTTATTCTCTTTGTGAATAATTTGTTCAGGAACCGGGAAGGAATTATGCTTCTGACATAAAGGATTAATAAGACAGTATTCAAACAACAAAGGAAATTAGATACAAAGGTTAGTAACTAAGGATGAAACAAATTTTTAAAAACACATAGCCCATTTCTATTAATTTCTAGTGTACTTTAAAAAGTTAATAAAATTTCACCAAATCTCCATGACTCCTTGTGATGAGCCAGTGTTTTCTTGAATACTGTAAGAGATTTTTTTATTTTTGAACAAAGACAAACTTTACATATAATTGATGTATAAACATATGTGTACATGCATTTTTTACTGAAGTATAAGAGTTACTTTAGGAATCAGTGATTCTTCTATATAGGGTCATGTTTGCCTGTTTGTTGGTGTGTGTGTAGAAGTGCAGACACTAAAGAAATAAGCTGTAGAGAAAAAAGATTAATTCAATTTTTATGAATATGCAGGAGATGAAAACTTTGTTCAAGGTTAATGCATATATTTTCAGTCTGGAAATCCTATATGATTAGTCCCTGTTAAGTATCTTTTGCACAGGTTAATTTCTTCATTTACTGAAAGAGGAAATGGAGCATGGGAAAACAATCAGGAAAAAAACAAAATGCTACAGCTTTTGATAAGAGCTTTTGTTATGAAGGCTGTTTGTGAGTAACATACTGTTTACATGCAGCATGGATGATGGAAAGACCTCAAGGTACTTGGAGACACCAGACTTTTTCTGTAGCTGAGAAGAAGTTCACCTACTTTAGCTCTGTGGAAAAGAAGTATGTTAAACAAAAATGTTTGGTGTAGTTTGTGACAGTCTTTGCAGATCTGCCTGTTTTTTTGTTTTGTTTTTTCCAGGTGCTGGAGTAGAGGATGAACAGTCATGCAATAATGAGAATATTGATAAATATATCTTTTCAATTCTGTTCTAAATGAGCTATTGACAAAATATCTGTGGTTTACCCTAAAATTTGAAAGGTAGATTGATTTCTAATTAGTATTGAAAAACATATGCTGGTTTCCAGTTCACACGAGGTTTTGCAATACAGTGACAGTTAATTGTCATTAATTCTAACAAAATATTTAATCCCTAGTTTATCATCATACTTTAATAATCAGAAATAATTAAAATTGCTTTTACCTTTAAACTTTCATAAATACATAGAAACCTGTTAATCGATTCATAGTGAGATAAATGAGGACAGAGAGTCTCTTTTTGTTCTGCATAACAGAGAACCAAGCTCATTTGGAAGCTATCACGGGACTCCTGGGCTCTATCAAAACACAAGAAATAAATTATAACAGTAGAGGAATGCAAATTCTACAGCTACAAGTCTGTGCTGTAATTTTTAATGATGTGTGTGAGCCTGCTGCACTGCTCATAACAAATATTCTCACACAGCCTTATACCCATGTACTCATCCTGTTTACAATGTTTCTTTCCCTCCTGTGGTTTAAAAAAAAAAAATCATTTTCAGTTTGCTTCAATTCCATTCCATTTTCTCAAGTTTGGAAAATCAGATTAAAATCATTGATAGAAATCAATTAATCAAGTGTATTTGGTGAGGGGTGGAGAGGAAGAATACTGCAGTATTTCAGTAACTCCCAAAGGGTTTCTCAGTCATCAGTCTGAATGACTGAGGTTTTCTGGTAATAATAAAACAGCAACATGGTCTGCTAGTCAAGACAGCAATCACACTGAAGTGGAGCTCTGCTTTCTTAATATTATCAAAATGCAAGTTGTTTTTCACTCGGTGGTCCCTGGAGGACTCGGGCAAGAGCTCAGAGGTTAGAGATGACCTTCTGAGTCACAAAAGACAATGGCAATGAAAACAAGGACTGAGAGGTTGCATTTCTACTTTTCCCTCAAGAATCAGAGCTCCCTCCGATCTATCTGGCTGATCTTTTTAGAATAAAGGGAGAGTCTCACTGCATCACCACCACATTAGTTGCATAAGGCTTTCACCAGAACTCATTAACAACTCCAGCAGCACGTACACTGGCGCATTCCGCTCACACAAGTTCAAGCAGCAAACCAGACCAGTTAAAAAAAAAAAAATTAACTTACCAGTGTTTAACCATTTTGGAAGTATAATTTAAAACATGGTTTATTAAAGTTTTTCCACTAAGTTGGTCATTCAAATCTTTTTTTTTTCCACCATAGATTTTTGTTGGGGGATTTCATTTGTGTTTTATAAAGAGAAAGAAAATCACCTTGTGATCCATTTGCTTACAAGTATTAGGTAAAAGTAAATCTTAAATTCACAAATGTCACATAACTGAAGTAAAAGTTTGAAAATCTGGGCTTGTTGCATCCTGCAGAAAATTGCCACCCTTCTGGACTGTCAGCAAAGCAAGTAACCAAAAGTAATTTAGCTAGAATTTCAGAGATAGACTTTAATTCTTACTTCTCTATTTTGTGATGTAATATTTTTCCTCTGCTTTTTTTCTTCTATTTTGTGCTTTCTTCTATTATGTGAAATAACTTAGAAACACATCAGCAGAAAATGTTAAGGCAAAAGCCAATCATATTTTCATCCACGCTATCATTTCTTCCAACAATACCGGTTGTGCTTTTACTACAGCAGGTCACATGTTCATGCCTTGAATTTTTTTTTGTTGTTGTTGAGAGAAACAAGGAATATTTTCAGCTTCATATAATTTTAAGCGGCATTCTGGAGTGCAGGAGATCAGATTTCCCTCCACAATTTACAATGTGTTACAAACATCTGAACGTTCTGTCTGGTTGTGAAATGTGAGAGCAATGAATTTTGAAAAATTTGAGTTTTCCTGAAACAGGTTTTTCAATCTCTAGTGAATTAGAGATGAGTTTAAAATTCTGTTATCAAATCAGTGCAGCTGTATACAACTAGTTATGATACGAAGGTTAAGGTTTAAGGAAGCAAGCATTTCCATCTTACCTGATGAATGGGAAAAAAACCAATCCACTTCCTTAGGTACATAATATGAATTAGTATAAATCTTATAAAATACAAAAAATGTATAAAGGTAGTATAAAATACTTGATTTCATCACTGTCTCAAGTTATGCTAATATAATATTAAATTTTGTCACTATCCTGTTAAATTATTTCTGGTTATTTGATCTAGACAAAATTTGACACTTGTTTTAAAAATATGTTGCTTTATTGTTGCTTATGATAGAACATTGTGTATAATTAGGAGACTAAACTGGTCAGAACCTGTATACACTGAACAGTAATATAAATAAGATATTAAAAGAATAATATTATTATAATATTATATATATTCTAGAACAAAATAAAAAATATTTACATTTTTAGACTGCAAGAGTTTGCTGTAAGTTGAGCTTGTAAGTTAACTGATTACCAACAAAAAGTTAGAATAAAAATATATATTCAGGTAGAGGGATGATTTTTTTTCCTCAAATCTAGTTGGCATTCCCCACCTTCCAAAATATTCTTTTTTCACACATACAGCTGCACAACTAATCTTCTCATCCTGAACACAGGTAAAATATGCTAACTTAACTACCAATGTCTACCATATACTTAAAATATCCACACATCCTACATTAAGTTTTCTATTTTTCAGTTTGTACTACTATAGTTGAAATTGGCAAAAAGTTTCAAACTGCTGTTCTAGACTTCAAGCTTTGCAATCACTACAGGAAAAAAAAACCCAAATCCTGTAGACTTGGACATTCTCTCTTTCTTGCTTGCTTATAGTTACAGGACTAAAACTTCAGTATACAGCGAAATACTAATACTGTGTAAAGTAAATATATATATACTGCTAAAAGGCAACCTACAGTATTTCTATGGGCTCATAACCATGCTACAGAAATTTCCTGATCCCTTGAGCAGCAGCTATACGATTATGTCTTTCTTTTAGAAGTTTAAAAAAAGTAACCCTGTCTTTAGCTGAACATGTTCTTGTCTTTGAGCAGTGCACTGTCATGCCACATGCTAAGCATTAAGTTCACTGTTTTGATCAGGATCTTAGATTTTCTGCCAGGAATCTGGTTTCCTGCACTGATTTTATGGTGCTGCTGCATTTCCACTATTCCTCATCCCCTTTTTTAATCTACTACAAAACTGAATTTATTAATTAAGAATTAATTTTTAATTTCATAATTTCTCATTTTGTGACCATAATTGTATCCACCTGGCCTTATATCGAGTGAAAATCTGTAATCCCCTTACCCATGGCTCAGCTATATGAGATCCAAGGATTATTGTAGTGCAGTGCAGCTGAATAAATTTACCTTAATTTTACAGAGAAATTTTTTTCTAAACTGAGACATAGCACATGGAGCAGCAGCAGTACTTTTTCAGGTTTTTGGTGACTACACTGAGAGCAATGGGTGGTGGGACCTTCAAACACTGGGATACATTTTTAGCGAAGGCGACCTGGGTAGTCAACAGCAGAGGATCTGCCAGTCAGGCTGGCTCCTGCCTAATCAAAATACTGCATACCATAGAAAGGTATAACGTTCCTGTAGCACGCATCAAAAACATTCTGGGGAAAAAGTTATGGTAAAAGGAGCTATTCCTGCCTCAGGCAAAGAAAAACCCATCTATAGGATTACTTTTGCTCAAGGACTTGAGTGTACTTTGTAGGTAATGCAGGAAAATGGGGAAGTTCAATGTGTGCCTTGAGAGATTCTGGTTTTGTGTGAAAATAGCCAATGAATTAAACTGTAATTAATAGCTGTAGTAATAACTACTTAGCACTGTGAATTACTGCTGCTGTGATGGCTATATGTCATCACCCACAGCATTGATCTTAACCTCAAGTGTTCTGGGCATCTGAGCCTGACTTTCACTTGATTACACACTCTCACCAATGAAGAATGAACTTTGGTAAAACTGAAGGGCAGCAGCACTGAAGTTGGAAGTGACTCAAATGTGCCACATGCAACAGTCCAACACTTCACACCGTCTCTCCTGATTGAAAAACTGTTACCCAGGATGAAGGTCATGGACTAAATGAATCCTACAAACATTTGTTGTTTTTTTTTTTTTGTGGATATTTTATGACCCTTTGACAGAGGTGTTCCATAGACTGAGGGAATTATGTCTGCATGCATGTCTTGCAAAACAAATAAACAGGGAGGATGATGGGATATTGGGAAGCATCATCATCCCAAGATATAAACTGGACGATATAAACTGTACCTGGGGAGGGAGGTACTTGGAAAAGGTGCTGGTCTGGGTTTGGAAAGGAGGGTCTGACATTATAAGCAGATGGTGAGCATTGTGCATAATTTTTTTACTTTTTAGTAGTAGTAGTAGTATTATCATTCATGACCATTACTATATTTTACTTTATTTTCAATTATCACATTTTTCTTATCTTAACATTGAAATTTTACTTTGATTCTCCTGCCCATTCCATTGGGGTGGGGAACAGAGAGGAAGGAGTTTGAGTGAGGGGCCGTGTAGTGCAATTTCCACACGGGCTTAAACCACAACACCAACAAAACAGATTAATTGAGAATAAAAGAAAAGGTTATGTAATCTGAAAAACAGTCTTGAAGATATTCTAATCTACTGCTTTTTACTTCCAACAGTAACAAGTTGCACTGCAAGAAGATGCGAGTTCAATCTGCTTGCAGCATTGCAGGAAGTCAGGATGAGGACCAGCTGAACCCCAAAGACAAATCACCATGTTGGGTTGGCTATATCTTGCCAGTTGTAGCTACCATATAATAGAAATTATTACTTAGCATCAGGAAAGCCACATGGCTTTTGCTTAGCTTGTAGTATAATATAAAGAGCCATGCAGAGACATGTCTGATTTCTCTTAGCCTTCAAAAACCATAATACAACTGAAGTATTAAAATATTAAAAGATAATAATGAAAAAATCAAATGGAGGAGATCTCATTAAAAAGTTTCAATCCAATTATTAAAACCTGAGCCCTAGTAGTTTAAAACACAGGAAGAGAATCTACAGGTGATTCTGTCTTATATTACATATTATTTGGTAGATGGAACATAGAAGGAATATTAGAAATTCATTCAGAACACTGTAGCATGTAACAGGATGAGTACAGACTTTATTTTTTCCACTGGGAAAATGTGCTAACACATGAGATTAACAAAACAGCTTCTGTAATTGAAAGTCAGACAGAATCCTCAATGAAAATTCTACCAGGATAAAAAAATAACAAATTTCATACAATGCACACTGGCAACTACCTTTATGACCTTCTCTGCTTTGCTTCTTTATATAAATCTCTGTATAAATGCATCTGACTAAAAAAACTCAGCGCCTCATAAACCATTTTGTGGTATCTGTGAAACACTTGTGGTCCACATGCTGCCAGATGACAGACACTGGAATAATTTGAAGATATGATCACTAGGCAGAAGAGAAGGAATAGGAACAAATAAGACTAAGAAGAAAACAAATGGTAAAGGGCCAAGTTAATAGAGAAGGAGTAAAGAGAAGGGAGGATATTGGTCAAGAAATGCAAATTAAAAGAAATAAGCTTAGAATAATCAGAGATTAGTAGGAACATTTAGCAGGAAAAACTTGTTTTCAGAACAGAACTGATGAAAAGATTTCTTATAGATGTACATCTTTTTCTTTTTTTCCCTAAGCCGTCTCCACATTAAGTGGACACTTGTGACACCACTGCTAGCCATGAGGCAGATGGAAGCTTTAGGACCCCTACCTCACCAGCCAATCTGCATGTGCCAATTGTGCATCTGGCTTCTGCTGGTCAACGTACAATTAGATATTCTGGCCTTTCAGAATCTCTGCATTCTGTAATTTCTTTTAAAAGAACTTGAACTGTTCTTATCTAAACTTTGGCTTTCTCCATTAAACTAGGTAAAAAGTTTAAAATACGAGGAGGTGGGGAAGAGAGCAAGCATTTGGCATAACAAGAAGCCAAGTAACACTTGCTCTCTTTGAGGAAGGAGATGAACTACAAAAAGCTTATTTGGAGTACCTTAGACATCAATTCAATGTTTTTCACTGTTCATAGCTGAATATTGAATTTTGAAAGTTAAGACAATGTAAGGTTGAAATGTAAAGTATGTAGATATGCCTGAGGAAAATGAGATTCATGAATGAAGAACTGATTAGTTTCAGAAAGGAGTACGCAAGTCTGTGCCTCTGGGCATGTTAAATTGAATTTACCTACACTTCTACTTTACACAGTTGGAAATTCACATTAGCACAAAAGTTGGCATTGCGTAGGCAGTATTTTTAGGTGACCAAATTATTTTTGTAAACCTGAAGCTATATTGTAATGATATTTGTGATGAAATCGGAATATCTTATATCTTATAAATCCTATCAAATCTTGCTGCTGCAAAAGTAGACAGTGCAGTGCTACAGGAATACATATCCATATTACTAAAGTTGGTCCTTACTGGGCCACTAGAGCACTGTCACATACGCAATCTGGCACTGAACTGGAAAGCAATATCAACACAACTCTTGAAAGAGTGCCTGAATTGCCTAACAAATCTTTGCAAAATCAAAACTAAAAAAAAATCAAAATAACAACATCAACCTTATTTTTCTTTTAACAAGTTTTTTCAAGCAATATTTTCAAGGTTTCATAGTCATAATATCTCTATATTATAAAACATACAATAGTCTACTTACTGTTAGAGTCTCATTAATGCTTAAATTGAATTGCTTTAAAGAAACTAAACTATATAGTCATTGCCCTTTTCTTTTTTATTGTTTCCTGCATGTTAATGTATTTCTTTTATCACAAAGAAGCCGCAAGGTTTTCCCAAATGTGAAGAAAATGAGAAAAAAGTAGGTGAACCGTAAATTTAAGAAGAGTTGCTATATTTGTAGTCAGTCATTGTGCAAGACAAAGGTTTGGCTCACACAGTGCTGCTCAGAGCACAAGTACTAAATGAAGCAAATGTCTGTCAAGTTTCTTGGCTCTGAGTGACTGCTGATCATGAGGAGAATGTTCAGTTCTGTCTTAGTGAATCTATAATTATATTGACTAAATTAGTCACTGTAAGTAATGAGTAGCACTTCCAGGCTGCATATGGATGCATCCCCTGATGAAACCTAGATGCAGGGAAATCCACGCCACGAAAGAAACATGGGGTTTGTTGTTCATTCCCCTGTTCTAAACGGTCAGGGAAAGGGGATCACTTCTTGCATGTTGCCACTGATCCATCTAGCCATTATTAGATCCTAATCTTTACACCCTCAAAAACAATGTGCTTTATGCAGCTGCAGGAGGCAAACCATAAGGCTTGAAGCACTGTAGCTTTGGGACACTGGGCTGAAAGTCTACCACTCAAGCATTACAGAATGACAGAATGGGTAAGGTTGGACCCACCATACCAGGTCGTCCAGTCCTACTTCAATTCTTCATGCTCAATAACTTTTATTATATTTCTAGGTTTTTTTTGGCCTAAGCAAAAAGTACAAGTGGTTCTGAGGGATCCTCAAAAGATTAAGGATCACAAAATCATGTAAGAATTCAGGTTGGAAGAGACATCCAGATATCCAACTACAACTACCCTATTTATGCAGAGCCATTTGAAACTGGTTGCTCAGGACCATGTCCAGATGGCATTTGAATATCTCCAAGAAGGGAGATTCATAAATACTCTGGAATGTGTGTGTCAGTGCTCAGTCACCCTCACAGTAAAAAGTGTCTCCTGATGTTCAGAGGGAACTTCCCATGTTTTGATTTGGGCCCATTGCCTCTAGTCCTGTCACAGGGCACCACTGAAAAAAAGATCTTTTCTCTGTCCTCTTTATACCTTTCTTTCTGGTATTATACATATTGATGAGATACCCCCAAGCCTTCTCTTTCCCAGGCTGAACAATCCCAGATCTTCAGTTTTTTGTCACGGGAGAGATGCTCCATTCCATTAATCACCCTTGTGGCCCCTCATTGGACTCTCTCCAGTATGTTCATATCTCTCATACTTGATAGCCAGAACTGGACACAGTACTCAGGCATGGTCTTACCAGTGGCTTAGGATCTCCTCATAGCACTTCCTACTATGCCAAAGAGTAAACATGCCAATCATCATTTTGTAATCAATTTAATATCTTGCAAAAATACTTGCAACATTTTATTAATATTGTGGAATGAGTAGAACAGATAATTGTTTTTAAATAGCCCGAAAAAACTCCAAAAACACATGTGTGTTGTGGTGGCTCACTAAAATATGTGATTTTAAAGCTATTCATTTCAGTTTATCCCTTAATCCAATGGACTTTCAGCGATGGAGGTAGAAACATAGTACATTTCCAGAAACATACCATGGGTTGGGTTGAAAGGATGTTTTAAAGGTAACTTAGTCTGAACCTCCTGCCACAGGAAGAAACATTGTTTAATAGATCAGATTGCCCAGAGAAGTTCTGGATCTTCCACAGTCTTAAAAGCATCCAGGGCTAAGTTAGATTTGGTTTTGATCAATCTCTTCCAGTTTTTCACCATACTTAACATAAAGAACTTCCTTATGTTCAGTGTAAATATATTCTCCCTCCATTTACAAATGTTGTCCCATGTTTCATCACTACAGACCTTGCTAAAAATTTTTGGTATCCTTCTCATAAACCTGCTTTATATACTGGAAGGCTGCAATGAGTTCTCCCCAGAGTCTTCTTTTCTCCAAGCTGAACAGCCCCAGCTCTCCCAGCCTCTCTCGATAGAAGAGGTGCTCCAGCCCTTCTATGATCTTTGTGGCCCTCTTCTGTACCCATTCTAACAGGTCCATATCTTTCCTTGTTCTGGGCAACACAGAGCTGGATACATCACTCATAAGAGCATAGTAGAGAGGAAAAATAACATCCCTCGACTCACCTGCCATGCTTCATTTTATGCAGGATGCAATTGGCTTTCTAGGCTGGAAATAAACGTTTAGTCAATACAAAACCTGTACAGGAAATCAAAAAAGTCAATTTGAGCTCTATAATTCTCAAGAATCCGAGATTCTATACTGACAAATTTTGGCCACAGAAGTGCAAAGATCTAGACATTAAGGAAATGCATACATTGATATTGGTCAAAGAAGCATTAGTCAGAAGGCCAAAGTGGTTTCATATTTCAGAAAGAGGATGTTGCTTTTTGTAGTCTATAACTTTAAAAAAGGTGAAATCAGGTGAACCAAAAAGAGAAAATATTTTTTCCCTCATAACCCAGCACCAATTTGTTTGTACCCAAAAACCTGACTACAGAGAAATATGACCACTTTAGAAAGCATTCCCATTAGTATATCCCCAGCCAATTTCTCTCTGAAGAGACCAATATATTTTAGGACATCTTTATACTTAGCTAGAGCTTACATGTTTTTCTCTGACAATAGTCGCTTAAGGAAATGTACAAGAACTAATGGTCGTTCCTAATGTGTGCCAAAGGCTCTTCCCTGTCACAGTCTGCAAGTGACTAGTGTAATCACAAATCTTTACTCGGGGAAAGACACCACATCAGATATCTTCAAACTGTCTTAGTTTATTCTGTCCTTCATAGAATAATTTTATCCATTGATTTTAAGATTTAAAGAGTAGTAAGGTAGACCTGTAGGTAAGGAAGACAGACCAGCATAGGAGAACTTACACCAAATAAACTACTAAAAGTATATTTTTGTGATTTAAGCAAAAACTTTAAAAAGGACATCAAAACATTGAAAGAATGAGGAAGAATAATATCTTCTCTGAGTAACTTTTCTTATAGTGCATAAGGTCAAAATCAGGCAGTCTATTTTAGTCAGCAAATCTAAGTATTAGAGCACATAAAACACAGGTGTTAGTGAGCAATAATGCTTGCTTGTCTTAGATGCCCTGTCTATATCAGTTAAGTGTCTTTGAGTGATTATTAAACAAGGTTGTGTGCTGAACATAGACCTGCACACTACCCGTGAGGCTGTGTTTTACATTACTGTCCTAGCTCCCAGTTACCCAGATTCAAAGTAGTACATAGTGGATCACAGTCTCTCCTCCAGCTAGGAATGAAGGATGCAGAGGCTGAGGGATGCAGAGGTCTCTCCACCCAAAGTGGACAGAGGACAGTCATGATGGGCACACAAAGCCTATGGTGTGCACCAGGGAATGCATCTGTCACACAGTATGTGGTTTGGAACATGATTGCCCTGGTTCTGCAGCCAACTCTGAATTGCCTGTATGTTTTGTACTAAGCAGCCCCTGGATAAACTCAAAAATAATCCAGAATTTGTCATTAATCACAGTACTACAGCTGTAAAGCTTCTCGAGTTCCTACATAACCAGCATACTATATTCATGTATTCCTGTGGTTGCACAGCATCTCAGATTCAACTGGCTGGGTGAGAAGATGTTTGTGTCTGCTGGTGAATGTTTGTCATATGATTCCATAAATGAAACTATATAGGTTTCTTCTCCTTCAGACTGAAGTTTGCCTAGAACTCAGGTGTTTAACATGTGATTTAATTTCAAGATTCCTGTCATCTCATTTAAGTAAAAGAACACAGCTAATTTAAAGCTTTTACTTCAAATGCATACAGTCCCTGACATGTACTATAGACAATATTATATATGACAAAAAAATAAATTATTAATTAATGAAATGCTTAATAAAAAAATACAGAACATTAAAAGTAAGCTTTCCAGTGCAACCAAATAACTGAAAATAAGTAAAGCTGTGCCAAGAAGAAGATTGATTCCAGTAGAAATGCATGGATTTTTAGTCTCTGAATCCATCTGGAGAAATGGAGCAGGTGGAACCTAGTCAATTAGCTCCTCTTATCTCTGTGATTAAGTACCATCATGTAAATGATGATACAGTTGTCTGTCACAATCCTTTGTGATTCTTAATTTCTGAAACTCTTAGAAAAGTCACATTTCTTTTAGTGTAGCTCTCCTGGAGCTCAGAGAACTTACTGCAATGCCGGGCTGAAACACTACCAGGCTCAGAAGGGAATTCACTACAGGTGTGCAAGAAACTGATCCCTTCTTTCTGTGTCTGTCACAGGAAGGAAGTTAACAAGCCTTATGAGGATTTTGGTCTGCTTATTCTCTTCTCTACTTCTAACTTAGAAGCCACTTAAAGGTCTCTATCAGATATTAGGGAGAAATAATTCCCCAACTGGGAACAAAACACTTAACTTCTAGAAATTTTTGAATAAACCAAACAAAGAAATTAACCTTTTTGGATAACCACAGCCTTCAGAAGTTTTGTTGTTCTGGAATGATTTCAATGAATTACTGGTACTTCTGAGAACCTGTAGGGAAGGATTTGATAGATAGCCTACTTCAATATCTTACTAAATCATAGTCCTGCAAGCTAAATTAGTACATAGGAAAGAATAACTGTAAAAATTCAAAAGATATGCTAGAGTACAGATGAAATGTTTAGCATGTTTCTGGACATACTTTGCAGGCTATGTCCTTATAACACAATGCCTATGAAATGTAATGCTTCTATGGTTCATCCTATATGGCTGTTCTAAACCTGCAAATTTCTTGCTGCTTCCCAGCAGCCTTATGGAACAGAGCAGGTCCATTTTCCCATGATATCCTCAACTGATGAAAGTTGTCAGAGCTTTAGTAACACAGTTTTAATATCCATACATTTAAAAAAAACTATTATTTTCTTGAGAAAATAGGCCCACTCTTCCCCACAGGACAACTTTTGAGTGTAGTGCGGACACCAGCCTTACATATCTGAGGGACAATTCTCTAGTGCCAATTAAAGCAGCTCAGATTAAACCATCTCTTACTTGCTGTGCTCTGTGTTGGGAGGAACCAAGAGACTGAGAAAACAGCTCTCCTGGTATGCTGGTGACAATGTTTGATTCTATCAAGTTGGCATGAGACAGTATTTGTTTGTCCTGCAGGGAGAAGAATGGCTTAATTTTTACAAGCATATGGAGAGATAAAAAGAAATCTTAGTATAAATCACATAAGTAGTTAATTAATTAAGGGACACAAGCCCATAGGAAATCAACCACTGTTTCCAGGGATCATTAATGTACTTAGGTGTTGCAGTGGGTTTTTTTCCTCCCCATGGTTCTATGAGAATTAAAGGATGAAATAATGAAGCAAGATGCTATAATTCCTACTGTTCTTTACACATTGGTTACAGCAATCATGAGAACTGTGGCATTAAATAAGCTTCTTGATGCTTTTGGAGCTGTTGGGCATAATATTCAGATATACTTTCAGAGAGGGATAAAAATCAGGCAATGTCCTAAATATTCTAATGTTATTAACTTGAGAAGGATTCTTCCCAGATAATGTTTATACTACATAATGGGGACTTTAAAGGTTCAAAATTAAAACAAACTAGACACTACACATTTTAGGAATTGTATTTTTAAATAAAATGAGGATTTGGAAGTAAGCCATTCTTTTTCAAAAGTGATGCAGTGTTTATAAAGTATTTCGATAAAAATTAAAAATTACATTTTGGTAATATAGCAATGCATGGTAAGTTTAAAACCCATGTACAGCTGCTTTTGTTAAGTTCAACTTTCTTGAGATGTTGCTAATCCTCCTTTCACTTTACCATGTGATGAAATTGACATTCTAGAAACTAGATCCAAATAAAACGCTACTTTTTCCTAGATCGAAAAAAATCCACAGATATTAAAATAAAAGGAAGAAACAAAACAAAAAAAAACCCAACCCAAGCCTATTAAAATCTTCCACTACTGAAAATCATAACCTCTTTGTGCTGTTATTTTCTGTCTAGTTACTGAAATATAAGATCCAGATGTCTGTTCTCCCTTATAACAGAAAACAAGAGTAACTGAGAGAATGACTTCAACACACCCCTTGTCAGTGCTACAGACCATTAGCAATACTATAAATAACATGATCAAATCCCAAATTGCAGATTCAGTCATAAAAATGACTACATTTCATGCTGATTCAGAGGGGCAGCAGCATTAACTGCAATCATCAAGGAATGTGACACCTCCACAATATTTTCTACAGCTCACTGGGCTGGTGACAGGACAATTGTTAAAAATTTATGGGGACCATCAGATGTGGATAAGTACAGCTTGGCAACTATGAAAGCTGTACTTCTCATTTGCGAGTGATAATGTAATATTATTCTATGATGATATATTGTAAGAGATTATGTTTCTTTCTGGAAACACTCTTCTGAATCTTTGAAATTTTGACCACATTATTTTGTTAAATTGTTAAATTTATAGGTAATAGGAAGAGAGAAGTTGCTTTGTAGTATTTTCTTCCTTGAAAGTACTCTTCACCTTCTGTTTATGCATTATAGTCCTTTACTTGTCAATTAGCTAACTTTATAAGAAAGACAAGATCCTAAAATCCAAGAGATTTATCATGGTAGTTAAGAAAAAAAATCAAAGCTGTATCCAGTAATTCCCAGCTACACATCTGGATTTAAAAGCCATAGCACAAGTTTGTTTGAAATCTTATTATTTTACATGCCTGTATTTTTAAACTGCAACAAAGTATTTCAACCAAAATCATGAGCCCAACAAAGAACTTATTAAATACACTGGGCTGGTTTTTTTTGCATCAGGGCAGAGTAAAGTGTTACATTGTTTAGAAGATTCTTAAGAACTCCTTCTTAGAGGCTGAACCAAAAAGGATGGACTGACAACTGAAAGGATAAATGCATGACCATTTGTTCTGGAATTATATATTCTAGACACTTGATGTTGTTGTCAAAGAATGAGGCTAGAACAAGTGACATTTCTTTGTCCGTGTTCAATACTGTGAATGTCTGAGGAGTCCTATTGTTAGTGCAGGGAATTTAAGACTTTCAGAAGAAGAAACTTCAGTGCTATCACTGTCTTTTAGGAAGGTGGGAAAAAAAATAACCAAGTTGTAATACTTAGAAAATGTGCAGTGCATGTGAGAAATAACTAGAGTCTCCGATGATTCTTACAGCCGGTAAACAAAGGATTAGGGGGGGAATTATAAGTTTTAAGCATGGAAGACAATGCTTGAATGAATGCAAGAGATGGAGCATGATTCCTTCTATTGCTAACCATCTGTATTTCCCACACTTTTACATTTCTTGCAAATACCCGTGGAAAAGACTGCCAGAAAATACCTGTAGAAAGTCAAAGTCTTGCACCAAGTGCCCTGGTCAACACCTCTGCTACTGCAGAGATGAAGTCCAGAGTTCATCTATTGCAGAAATCATTAACTGTGACTCCTATTTGCTGCAAATAATGAGTATAATTATTTGTTTATTCATTTATTATTTATGTTACTTGTGAGATTGAATGATACTCAAATCTAAGAGACCTTAATTGGACCATGTTTAAAAGTCAGGAAATCCGACACATGATTGAAAGTATTTGAGCAGGTTGTCCATATGGAGTGAATTTTCCCCTCCAGAGAGTGATTCAGCTCAACTGTCTGAAATAAATATCTTAGTGATGAGATAAATTCCTTTTTGGAGATGCCTCTTTCTCTTCACAGATTAGAAGAGGAAACTACCTGGATAAAAATAGCCAAAATTGTTATCACTAAGCCATGTAGGATTGACTCAATGCATTCACAATGTCACACTCGTGTGGAAATACACAAATTATGGAAACAAAAAGCACCATGCTATATGTAGGCAAAAGGTCTAGACTAAAGTTGCAAAATTGCTTTAAGATATGAGTTGTTAAGTCCTTAACCATAATCATCTTCTAGCACAATTTTTATTACGTATCAGGACATCCACTGGTCTTCATTTAAGGTTCGAAACAAAAGAGAGAAGGAAAAAGTTGTGTCTGTACTGTGCGGTCTACAGTACTGTTTCTTTCATCATCCAGACAAGCGTCTTATTGGAGGACATTCAAAGTGTGTTCTCCATGCCTGTACATAACAACAACTTGGAGGGACAGATGTAGATCTGCATTTCACTTCTGCTTTAGAAATACTCTCTGTAATACCTGTTGCCTTTCAATTCAGTAAGAGAAAAATTTAAAAGAAAAAAAATCTCCTCATCGCTATGACCACTCCACAGATGATGAAAATTTTTTTGTTTGTTTGTTTGTTTTTTGTTGTTGTTGTTGTTGTTGTTTTGTTTTTTACCTTGGGTAGAGGAACATAAGGATAAAAACCTAAGGGAACAAAATAGACTCTCAGGTCTCATCTGGCGCACTTACACATAAAGTACGATACTGATGAACAAGGAGGATTCTTGCAGCACAAGATTTTAAGACTGTTTTTATAATTTGGAAGATCTTAGAGGAGTGTCTTTGTAATCTGTTTTAGACCAAAAATCTAACCCAAGGATCAAAGCTTGGAGCATGAAAAAACTCCTCTGTCTCCTGTACTTATCGAAAATGGATACAAAAATAATGTGCTATTGCAATGCCACTTGAATTTGTATCTTTCTAGGGCTAATTTTTCTTTCCCAGTTATAAAGGAAGAAGGATTCATTTCAATTTGTGTTTTTACTACTAGAAGTATGGATACCTGATGTTAATATCGTATTTCTCCTTTGCTGGCACCTTTATTATCTCTAAGAAATACTAAATACATTGAATTTTTGCAAAAAACACATAAAAAACCAAAAACTCATTTTGTCACTTTTCTCAGAATTACCTGACAAGAGAAGAGAGTATCTTGTGTAGGAGGAATGACTCAAACCTTCATTGTAAGGCCTGTTACCTGATGTCATTGTCAAAATGTTCGAGTTGACTCATTCACAGAGAATCAGACAAACAAAATGGCCTATGCATACAATCAAGCAACCTCATGCTAATTCTTCCTTTAACAAAGTGGGTCATTGATGTAATATGGAAATTACAGAGTCAAACCAAGTAGAAGACTAGAAGGACATTTTTCCAAAGCAATGGTCAATCTGCTGGGCAGTCCTTGGGCTAGCATTACCACAGTTACCTTTATTATTTTAAGGGGGGGGGAGGGGGGGGAAGAACACAGCAAAAAAAAATAGTTTTTCTACATATTTTTTTTTATAAATTTAGTTTTTGACTAAAAATAAAAAAAATTCCTTTCCATAAAATGGTATACCAGAAATTATTTCTCTTCCTTTTGAAAGGTTAAACTGAAGAAGAAAGTGTTATTTCCTGTAAGAAGCTGATTACTATCTCTTTGGATTGTCATATCATTAAGTTTCCTTGGCTTGCTTAGTTCCATGATTACTCTTTAATAAAAAAACATGCATTGGTACATAAAAGGACATTCTTATTAAAAAGTCTTTGAATGCTTTGGATCACAACATTGTGAGTGTGTAATAAATCAGCTTCAAATCTATGTTATATGCATCACACTTTATTTTAGTAGAAATAACAGATAATTTCTTTATATATGAATTCTGCTAAGCTGAGTAGGAACAGAAGTATTGGGAGATCTGACATGGAAGCCTAGTAATGACCCATTGAAAAATGACATAGACCTATGCAGTGGGTAGGTATGTAACCAAGGGGGAGGTGAAAACACTTTTTCTTTAAATTAAAAAGCATTAAAAGTATAGCTGCAAGACTAACATAAGACAAATTCAAGTTTAGTAATGATCTAAGCAAGAAGGGTAGAGTAGTTAAATGTTAAATACTCCTCTCCCTATGGGCCATGGTCATCTCATTCAGAAAAATTTGCTAGTAAAAAGACAGGAAAGAATAATAATGGTTTCACCTTAACAAAAATATGTTCTTCTAACACCATCCGTATTGTAGATATGTCATTTAATAAAAGTCTGGGACTGTTCGTCACATTATTATCCAGAGCTGAATCAACAATGGTAAGTACCAAGAACAGCATAGACAAGACTGAACTAGTAAAGAGCACAAAAGTGTAATGCAGCTGAGAAGCCCTACTGAGAAGCCCTACTGTCTTAAGTGTTGTTTGAAATGAAAATAATTATTATTCATCTAACAGTGACTAGAGCAGAGATAGTCATAGCTAGATTGAATGACAATATATTTCAATTTTGCGAGCACTTGTAGTACTCACTACATATGTCATTATTTGAAACTTTGTATTTTAGAATCATGGATTGTATAATCATGGATTACTGAAATAGAGAGTTCTTAAGTGACCTAGTGAATTCTAATCACTGTGAAGTAAATGTCATCAAGCTTTTAAATTAACTGGAACCTGCTATTTATTATTTCCTATTAGGTACACTACTTGACTAGTTAAACTGGTTATTGGATTCTTCATACATTAGCCCCTGAACTCCTTCAGTCAATTAAATTCTTTATTGAATCTGATTTGTCAATGTCAGTGTCACTTCTAATCTCTTAAATCCACATTGGTTCAGAAGCTTTAAAATGTACTTATTCTGTTGCAAAACTAGAAGTTAAGCAGACAGAATCTTTACCCTCTCCCTCCTCTCTCTGCACAAGCCACAAACCTGCCAATAATGCAAAATATATAAACACTTGCATATATACACTTATGAAGCTATAGAGTTAGATGTTTTTAAAGATGAGGTACAGAGCATAAACAGGAAAAACATATAAACAAAAAACACTATTGCTACCAGCATGATGTATATTGAACACTTTTATCTTTGACTCAGTTTCTTAGCACTTTAGGTTACAGAAATTAGCAGAACAAAGTAACTGTAACTAATTCCAGAACTGGAAACTTTAAAATCTTGTTAATATTCTTCACAGCGTTTGATTGATATCTGCAAAAGTATTCCAGAACATTATCAAACCTGTTACAACATAAAATTCCCTCTTCTTAAATCTCCCCGTTTCTTTGTTCATCAACAAAAGCTAGATTTCAAAGGAAAAACACAGGTGTTAAAGGAGAAGAAATTAAAAACACAAGTATTAAATGACTGATCTGTGTGATGTTCTTGTCAGCCTAATAACTCTTTAGCTCACCTGAAGAGCAATAAAAACATGCAGGCTATTTATTTCCATATTGCAAAGTAGAGTTTGCCAGACACAGACTTCTTCCTTTAAAACCATTCCTTTTCTCAAGCATATCCTTTTTGCCAGTAAAAATCTGCTTTTTACATATTATAGGCAGATAAGCCTCTGAACTATGAAGGCAATTCCCCTCCCAGGTTAGGCGCATCACCTTTATTCTGAAAGAGAAGGCAGAGCAGACTCTTACCAGACACAGGGAAAACAATTGCTTCGGCTGGATCCAGCAGCGCCGTGTGCGAGCAGGCAGCCTGAGCGATGCCTGGGCCTCACACAAAAGCGAGATAATTGGCTTTCACGGCGGAGCTGCGAGCATCCATCAGGGCGGGCTGGGCGCGGCGCTGCCCGGCCGGGCTGGGCGCTCCCCGGCGGGATGATGTCAGGCGCGGCCCCGGGCGGGCGCTCATTGGCTTCGCTCACCTGGACCGGCCCTTAACCCTAAACTGCCGGCCGCTCACTGAAAGGTGGCTCTAAGCACTGCATACGTACATACACACTTC
>WBND01000027.1:2651259-2747465 GCA_013398595.1 Tychaedon coryphoeus | reverse complement strand
TTTGCTCTCTGGGGAAAAAAAACAAGACCAAAGAGCCAACTACACCAAGAAAAAAAAAAAAAAGGAAAACAAAACAGGAAAAATAAAATATCATTAAACGTGGTTTAACTTAATCTAAAATATATTTAAGATAAGATTTCTAGAACAAATTTGATAAAGAGCTCTGTTATTTTCTTGTGGTTCTTTCACAAAGTTTTAGAGACTCAAGAGATTAAATTCTGGGAATTTAATAGACACCAGTTTTGTGTGGGGATCTGGAGGCTAACCTATTTGTCAAAACATTCTTTAGGCCAAAATGAAAGCCTTTATTTACTTATTTCTGCTCAGAAAACGTGGTAGTTCAGATGGAAATAACTATAAAAAATATTCATTGCAATGCAAAGTGACAAAACTGAATTTCAGGTCAGAAAAGACTAATTTGGACAACGGGAATGTCAGCTTTGCTATTCCATGATTAATGATAAAGGTAATATATAGAATCATGAATTGTAAAGAAAAGAACTATTGATGGGATAAAATATGCTTAGCTGTATCATAAGTTATATTCTGCTGAATATTTAATGCCATATAAAATTCAGACCAAACTGACACATTGTTGCCAAAACTTTATTACACTAGTTGATTCAGCATGAAAAATACCTGGATTTCCCATATCTAATTAATCTTAAAATGATGAATTAAAGTTCCATGCATTTTTTATTCATATATAGAGTACACTTTATACCTTTAAAGAGAGTATCATTCACTGATTACCTGCTAGAACATCTTTAATGGTAGAGTGCCATACTTTTACAAAGCTCTCAGAATTCATGAAGTTTGTTATTCTCCAGTGATAACAGAGAACCTATGCTTCATGAACTAAGCAGTTACTTAGAAAATTTAATTAGAAAGTGTAGTATCAATGCTAATTTGGATTATTAGTGCAGAATACTTTTTAGTAAATGACCTGTAAAATTTGACATTTTCTTTGCAAAAAATGTAATTTTTCTGCCGTAATATATGAGTAATGAATGTATTGAAATTGAACTATTTATTAATTTACTGATAAACTATTAATTTTTCCATGTTCCTTGTTTCAAAAACTATCTATTGGCAGTATTTTTAAAACCATGGAAGCATTTGGAGATCCAGGCTACGCAAAGTAACAATTATAGATAACAGAGCATTTCCATGATCCTAATCAAGTCACACAAAATTTTTCACTCTTTCACATGCTTTTACTCATGGGTTATCACCTGTTCAAAATACAAATAATGAAAATATATTATAGAATTTAAATTACACCCTTTAAATATGCAGTAATAGCAAGTCACTTCAGAAAAAAAAAGCTGTAAGGCCATTTCTGTAAAAGAAAAATCTTTTAGCATGACTTCTAGCATGATTCAAAGCATGGCTGTGTGTGAAATCCAGGAACTCAGGATACATACTCTCCTATCATTGTGGCATATCTGAAAAGATTAGCTTGTCAATTCTCCCACCTGGCACAGACAATAAAGGTGCTATTGGCAGTGATATTTCTTGGCAGTTTTTAGTTTCAAGTTCAAATCACACGGAAAAAGAAAAAAGAAAAGAACAAGAAATAAAAGAGAAGTGACTAATAATTTTCAATAACTACCTGTTTTTTTCTATAACCTAATATTAATCGATGTATGCTGAAGAACCTAACTAGAGGGGATATTTTAGTCCTTGAGCAAAGTGAAACTCAGGTTTATGAGTATGTATTTCCCATGAGCTGAAATCATTATTGCATTTAATAACTTGACAATTATTTCTGTCACATCAATTTAATGGTTAAACCAATTATTTATATTACAAAACATAGTTCTGCTCCAAACACTAATTGAAAAACAGAGGTGGTTCTTCGGTGTTGCTTAACCTATACATTATTAATATTGGAAGGGCTAGGTTTAAAGATTTTTGGAGAAATTAGAACTCAGTCAGGTGATGAGTTTTTAGAGATTGATTGTGTAAGATCAAAATTACAGCTCTCATAATCCTGTACATGAGATGAATGCCAAGTCAGGTAGACCTGATGACTATTATAAACATTTTTTTCCTCCTGCATTCAGGCAACACAAACTACAAGATCTTAGGATATTTTTATCCACAAGATGGCACCTCTGTTTGCATGGTCACTCCTTTTAACAATGTTCAACTTGAAAATCATAACACGGTAATTTTTTTTTTTTTCATTTTATAGCAGAAATGATTTTCTATCTCTGTAGGAATTTAAAAAAAAATCCCCAAACAAACACAATAAATATGCATTAATTAACCCCAATATTGAGGTAAAATTACTTGAGTTAATAAGGATAATAAGAACATTTAACAGCAAAATCTTTAGAGTTTTGAAATAATCTCCATTAAGATCCATATGTTTTTCATTCTTTAATTCTAGGCCATCAAATCCAGCAAAACTTTTAACAGATTCAATTTAAAGAATACAAAAGGTTTTACTGATTGAAAAGGAAATGCTAATTTGCTAAAGGAAACAGGTTAATAGGGTTTCTCTCTAGGTAATGATCTAGTTTAATTTGCTTTATACCTAAATTCATCAAGAATGTTCATTTATGTTCTAAAATCTAATAAATATCTTTATTTCTAAGTTGCTGAAATGATCAGCAAGAATAGACATGAAAGCATTTTCTTCATCAGTGAAACCCAGTAAACCAAAATGAAGCTTTTTTTGAAACAATGCATAATTTAATGTGGAAACAGTTAGCTCACGGGATAGACATTTCAAAGGAAATTATTTGGCCTAGCTACCTGTCTGCATGCAGTCTTTGATGGCACTTCTGGAGTGGAAACACTGATCCCTCAGAGAGGAGTAAAGAATTCTGAGTTTCTTAAAATTTATCATTGACCAAGACACTTTGCACATATCATTATAAATCAGTGCACAAGAGCTTACAGACTAGTAAATGCAGAATTGATGGATGTAACTTACATCTTAATGAAGAAGAGATGAACTCTTTTTAAGTAGTGTGGGGCAGCAGTACATGTATGAATGGTTGTCATGGATCAGCTAATGGGCAGTAACTTGTTAACAAGGCAGCAAGGCCAAGATTCATGGCTCAGAGGCACATACCTTCTCTCTCAGCATTTTACACAGTGGAAAAAGCACAACTCTGAGATGTGAAATTCCAGAGCACAAGATCGTGTTTGGCAACCTAGGCCACATCAGCATTTGCCTAGGTTGGGGTGAGCAGCAGAAGAGAAGTAGATTAAAAGGGTCTATAGAGAAAAGGTGATCTGATAGAAGGATAAAGGCAATTGGAGGTAGTTTAGATTTCTGTGCAGGTAAGACAAGCTGTCCAATGCATGACATGAGCCTGAACTCAGTTATGTCAGAGCAGATGATTCAGTACAAATTACAGTCCCAGAGTGAGTGGTTCATATAGCCAACTGTAACAGCACACTGCTCGTCAGAGTATTGTCATAAAAGAGGTGCCGGGCTTTCGTCAGAGAATGTCAAAACACATTTATGTCACAAAGGTACATGTTCACTCCACAAACTAAACTGTGAAAAGTGTCAGGAGAAAAGACTTTCATCTGTTCTGTGTGTGTGTATGTGGGGGAGATGCTCTACGTCAGCATAAGTCGACTGTTATTTTGGGTCTACTTTGTGAGGGTCTATTTTAACACATTTCAAAAAAACACCAAAACAACCCAAGGAATTTTATATGAATTAGAATGATGTAATAAAGCTACCCGGGCCAAGAATTTGCAGCTTTCTCAATAAGAAAACACAAATGTGAAGATTGAATTTTTACGCTGAATAGAAAAATTTTCAGGGAAAAAAAACTACTGATATGTGGAAATATTTTCTACTTCTCTGATGATCACGTCCCTGAAATACTTCAGGTGGTCACAAGCATCTCCTTGTTAAATGGCTATGATTTTCTCTAACTGGAACTTCCAGAGAAATATTTTACAAATTTAATTCCAGAGTTGTATGCTATTCATAGAAAAACTCTGAAGAATTTTTAGATCTAAGAATTATTTGATCTCTGGAAAAAAAATTCTAAGATAAAACTGAAAAGAGCATAGTTGCACAAATTTTCTACGTAGAACAGGATAATTTTGCAAACCACTCGTTTAGCACCTAGTTTCCATAATTGCTTTGGAAATATTGCAAATATTTGTCTATTATATTTTGATAATTAATTACTTTATTACTGATGTTTAGATAAGTCATTTAGTTTTGAAGTTGAAGTACTATTTGGTGAGGACAAACTTTGGAGAAAAAGCTCATAATAATTTCACATACAGGAATCAGAATATAACCTGAATTATAAAATCCAATTTTTTTTTAAATTTAAATTTCCATTTTGATGACATTATCTGGGAATGTAACCCGAAATAGAAAGATCAAGAGCACTACTGGAAATCAATTGCTGTGTAATATAGTTTACCCAAGGTCACAGGGATAAAAGAATGAGTAGAACTTCCTAAAAATTGTGTTTTGAATAATAATGGTCATTTCAACATCTTGACCTGTTAGATAGTTGACCATTTGGAGCAGAATTTTCAGTCACTACTGTAGTAAGGGGAACCCTGCTAACATTTAAACCAGCAGATAAAGGCAATTTTTGTAGATCAAAGTCTGAAATAGTGATCTTTGTGAACACCCATCTCCTGAAGTTTTCCAGTGTTGGCATGCAAAATGCCAATTTGCAAGGGATACTGAAGGTACTGGATATTAATGACAGTCTGCAAAAGACATAAATTTTGTCATAAATGCCATGACATAATAATGTACAAGCTTGTACAACCCTCCCTCCTTCACACTGGGATTCAACTTGTTCCTGAATTTCATCCTCACACAACAACTTTTTTCAGTTGTTCAGTTGAAAACTTATCAAAGAGGAAATTATTCATAATAAATATGTCAGTGTTTAGTGTTTTACCAGGAGATTTTGAGCCAGAATGAAATGAAGATCTTGTTTCTGCAGCTAGCATGACAGTGTACAAAACCATGTCACACTAAAAAGGCAGAGGTGACTGATTGAGACACAGTGCTGTGCTGGCCAAACAACCTTTCTGATATGTAAATGTTAAGATAAATTTGAACTGACAAATAACTACATTTTTGTTATTTATACACAAAAAGGTTACTTCAAAAACATGCATAGCAATATCTAATACAGTCCTTACATTATTAATCATACTGAAAATACAGAAAAAAAATATTTTTTAAGGAGGATACTAAGCAAGGTGTTCATTTCCATGTTGATTGCTAAGTAAAAACTAGACACAAGACAAAGACCTTGAGGACGATGACATATGAAGTGATTTAGTCTTGAAGACATTATCTTCATCCTGACATTGGTTTAAGAAAGAGAAGTGGAAAAGACAGCTTGCTGTCAGTAGTCTCTGTTGGTGACTGGAGAGATACATATGAAAACAATAGTGAATTGCTGTTATATTCATATTAATATACAAAGTTATATATGGTATGTGAGGTATGTCACAAAATGCATTTAGGCATATTTTTAAGTAGAGTTTCTGAAGGTAGTAAAAGAAAATACAAAAAAATATTATTAGTACAAGTATTCAATACTGCTCAGTAAAATTAATTCCAGCGGACAGCAGTTGTAATAGGAGAGGAAAAATAATTTTAAACTAAAACATGGTAGATTAAGATTGAATATAAGAAAGAAATTCATCACTATGAGTATGGTGAGACACTAAAACACATTGCCCTGAGATGCTGTGGATGCCCAGACATATTCAAAGTCAGCTTGGATATTTTGATTAATTAATGTAATCCGTTGAAAGTTGTCCCTGCCCATGGCTAGGTGATCTTTGAAGTCCCTTCCAATCCCAAACATTCTATGATTCTATGACTTTATGATAAAATCATAATTATCTGCCATCATGGATAATGTTTTGAATGTTACAATACTGAGATGCAATTTAAATTATTATTCAGTAAAGCACACATAAAGTTTCCTGTAGATTGAAAAGCATATACAAGATAAAATATTAACTACTACTTTATTAAACACAGTCTATTAAAATGATAACATCTTTGGTTTCAGAAGAGTTTTAGTAATTAAAGCTGGTCAAACCATTCTGCACAAAATAGTTGAATTTTGGGAGGAATTTTCAATTAGCCTGGTAGATTAAATCTTCCTTGGTTTAAATCAGTCTGCATTATTTAAAATGGTAAGTCTCTGCTATATATGGGATTCAGTTCTAAATTAACACTCACAAGTTCATGTATGTGGGTGGGATATCTTATCTCACTATAACCGAGGCAGAGCTAATCAATGCCAACACTGAAGCCTATAAATAAGTTCAGTTTGCTTTAAACTAGGTAACTTTGGACAGATATAGTTGCCTAAATGCAAGAGTTGTTCTAAATAATGTTTAATATTTTTGATATGGCCAAGGGTATCTGCAGCAACAATATGTCAGTGTAGCTGAACTCTCCTTTCTGAGAAGTGACAGGTGAACACTGGAGTTACAGGAGATCTGCACCCTCCTCATCTCCTCACTGTCTTCAGGCCAGGCAACCAAACAGCAATTTACAAAACCCTAAAACCAGCTTTGCAAAGAATGAATGTTTTACATGTTTTCCCTTTTGATGTGTACTTAAAAAACTAAACTATGAGGTAAAATAATCCCAGTTATTGTAATTCTGTGGAGTGTGAGCATAAATTACATATGGATCTTGCACTTGTAGATGAAGCACAGGAAGAATGGTAATCAATATAATGTTTTATTTTCTCAATATTACCTAAAATACACCAAGGAAAAAAACCAAAAATATATGGCTATTTTCATCAGCAGGACTGTGACAGTACATGTGCTCTCTGAGGTGGGACTTTTCCATGATATGTTTGCTTTTCAATTGTGAGGATGAGATTTTAATAGATTTGATTTTGTGACAAAAATTTCTTTTTCTGAAGTAGACATTAGGATATCTAGAGTAGAGCGTTTGTTGATTCATACTGCATAAAACTGAAATTCAATGTTCTCAAAAGAAAAATCTGAGAAATATGAACATGAAAACCGGAGTTGCATCCTATGCTAGACCTTTGCTTTAAGTTTTTTTCTCTTGTTGCTTATTTCTGAAAGCCACGTTGAAGAATTATTTGTGTACACTAGCGCCTATTAGTACAATATCTCACTGCATTTGCAAATTTGTAACACTTTCTTTGGTTACATGAAATTATATAATCCACTATTTCTATATTAATTCTATTGTTTTTCTCTTGCTTGTAAATAATTTCAGGAAGTAGATTTTTTGTTTGTTTGTGTCCAGTGAATGGATCCTGTCTGGGTGCCAGGCACCCAAGAAAGCCATTCTATCACTTCCCTCCACAAATGGACAGAGGAGAAAAAATATGACAGATGCTCATGGATCAAGGTAAGGACAGTGAGAGATCATTCACCAGTTGCTGTCGTGGGTGAAGCAGACTGAACTTGAGGATACTAAATTAATTTATTGCTAACAAAATCAGAGCAAGGTAATGAAAAGTAAAATAAATCTTAAAAACACCTTCCCCTGACCCATTCTTCCTTCTTGGACTCTGCCTCCTCCCCCAGCAGCGCAGAGACACAGGGAATGGGGGTTATGGTCAGGCCATCACAGGTGGTTTCTGACACTGCTCGGGCAGAGGGGACCTTCCCCTGCTCCAGCTTGGGATCCCTCCCGTGGGAGACAGCTCACCGTGAACTTCCACAGTGTAAGTCCAGCCCAAAGGGAACAGCTCTTCACAAACTGCTGCACTGTGTTCATTACTCATGGGCTCACAAGTCCTACTGGGAAACCTTCTCCAGCATGGGCTCCTCTCTCCCTAGGTCAGCAGGGCCCTGACAGGAGCCTGTTCCAGCCTGTTCCAGGGTTTCAGAGCCTCCATTCATGCAATCACCTGCTCTGGCATGGGTCTCCTCCATCCTGGCATGTGGATCTTTGCCCCTCATGGCCCTCCATGGGCTGCAGGGGCACAGCTGCTTCACCCTGTTCTGCACCACGGGCTGCAGGGGAATCTCAGCTCCAGCACCTGGAGCACCTCCTGCCCCTCCTCTGCACTGCCCTTGGTGTCTGCAGAGCTGCTCCTCTCACGTGCTCTCACCCTGCTTTTCTCTGGCCATAATTATATCTATGCAATAACTTTTTTTTCTTCCTTCCTAAATAATGTCATCACAGAGGCATTCCTATCATTGCTGATTGTCCCAGCCTTGGCCAGCAGCAGGTCCATTTTGAACCCACTGAGGATTGGCTCTGTGTGACATGGAGGAAGCTTCTGGCAGCTCCTTACAGAAGGCACCCCTGCAGCACCCAAACCTGGCCATGCAAACCCAGTACGTTCTGTAAAGCGTATCTTTCTTAGACATAAAACTTTTAGAGTCCTCTCTATGTATTGCTGGGCCAGTGAATCTTCTGCTTTCTGAGGACATGAAAACTGTGTCACAGTAACGTTTTCTTCCTACTTAAACTACATGACTGAGGAATTGTTTGAAATTATGTCAAAACCAGCCACTCTTTGACTGTACTGACTTCATGGGTAGAGGCTTTTCCCCCCAACACTGCTAAACCAAAACATGTTTTCCACCCTAACCTTGTTTTAATCTAAAAAATTCCCAAAATGGATTCTAAAGTATAGCTTAAGATATAACCTTGCTTTGGATTCAGTTAATAATTACTCCCTTTTTTGATTATTTTCTGCCTTATTTTAAGTTATAAAATTATATAAATATTATCTATTCTGAGTTTTCTTATGGAATTTAATGACTCATATATTCCACTTCATCTCTTTTGGATCTGCTTAATAAAGTTTGAATCCTATTTTATCTTTTCTTTTCTGAAATTAATAATCTCTATGACCTTTTCCACCTTTCTTTGACTGAAAATTAATCTTCATACCTATTTTTGCTTTCTGTGTCATAAATTGATGAACCCAGTTTTGTTTCCTTCAATAAAATTGTTTCCTTTAATCAGTTTATCTTAATTTTTATTTAGATGAGAGAATACTTTATTACGATTTCCTTGCCATCATTTCTTCATTTTCATGAAAGGTCTAAAAGAGTAACATATCAAGAAATAGAATTTTCAGCAAATAATCTATTTCTTTAGGGCAGAGTTGCTTTCGCCTCTGTGTCCCTTTCCCATCCCATTTGTGTTTTTTTCAGTTTTTACCAATTTTACGTTTTATTTGTTGTTTTTTTTTTCATTTTGTTCCTGTTTTGTCTCAGTAAGGTGCACTCTGAGCCTCTAGCTACACAGCTTTCCTCCCACAGGCTCTCTGTGCACAATCAAATTTGCAGTGTGGCTGCAATTCATCCCTGTGGCAAGAGGTAGGAACAAAGTCTGTGAATTGTCTATGTCCAACAGCAGCCTTTAAATAGACTGTATATTATCACTGTGCATACAAATGAGATTGTCATTAGAGTTTCCCCTGTCAATTTGTTTGCCACTGTTAGATATGTACATCCCAAAAGAAGCCCCTTGGGGGAAAAAAGAAAACAACAAAAAAAAGCAACCCTAACATAAACTAATCAAAACCATCTGACTTTTATGAACTTTCAAAGTTGATATAAATGATATCTTATAATAAAAATTGAAAATTAATCTTCACATTACTTATCAGTATTCTTATTTACATGACAGATGTTTGAGTGTTTCTTCCCTTTATGTATTCAATTGGCTTGAAATTATTAACCTGAACTGAACTTGACAGCTGAAATAAAATGCCCTTTGTGGATTCACCAAAAACTGAAGTTAAGTTCTAAGTCTGTTTTGTGAGCTGGTTGAAATGTTTATTTACTTCATATTTCAGAACTCCAAGATGTAATTTCGGACCTTTGGTCAACCTCCATGATTAAGATCTTTTACAGTCATTGTTTCTGTTGCTGTGTGAGCCCTAAGCTGTGAGTGAAGTCTGATTTTTTAAAATCACATTTTACATAAAAATAATTTTAAGAGTACATTACCTATATCTGTATAGCAATACTCACAAGTATCCTGGTGAAAAAAAGGTTAGAAAGAGCATCTACCAAATTAAGGCCTGCTTCTAAATCTATAGAGCTAGTATAAAATATACTAGTATACTAGTATAAAAAATCTCAATCTTTTTATCTACCTTTGCCTCAAGGTGATAGGGAACATATAATCAATAACAAATATTACTTATTGCCTTCAAGTTAGGTTAGGGTGAATCTCCAGCAGATTTAAACTAGTGCAGCTTTTATTTGTTTAAGCTGGGTCTTTGTAGCTCAAATGAGATTGTGTCAAAACTTCGTTTGGAACTTTCACTGTGTACCAAAACATCTCTTATGAGTGAAATGCCTCTGTAGGTTAATTTGGGGGCATTTAGAAGAAATTTAAAGTCAGACCATTCTAAATTTTTTATCATTAAAAATACATTAATGAAATTATCTTACTCATTAAGAAAAGTTCTTTGGGATGTTCTGAGGGAGGAATGGTAACTACTTTTAATTACAACACCCATCTAGTACGAATAATTCAACCACAGAGTATTTTGTGTTACAATGAGTCACTGCTGCTAACTATGACCTTTTATTTTCAAGCACCTCTTTTAAACACCTCACCCCTATTCTCTTTCTGTTGGCATTATTCAACCTCTTGAAGCACTAGTTAGAAACACACATAAAGAGGCAATGATTGTGCTTCAAAAACTTAAAAAGAAGGGATTCCTACTTGGTATTTCTTATTTTCCATTGTGAAAGACTCTCTTGTACTTTGAATCAACCATGCCTTGTATTTAAATAATAAAATATTTTTGTGTACAAGGATGATAATTTTTGTGCACAGTTACTTTCCATGATGAATAATATCATTCAGCTGCCTTCAATAATCCTACTCACAGACACTCAGGAAAACAGCAATTCACTGTGATGGTCAGGACTGAACACTGCTGATATCAAGAGAGGAAATATGTTCCAGTTCTGAGTATCCTTTAAAATGAAAAATATCTTCCTTGCAGTCCCCTACTGGTTCAGCAGAATGACTATTTACTTGAAGATGACTGCATGCAGATGAGGAAAGATATCATGGCTTAGATAGGAAATCTCAGTAAAGAGAAGAAAATGCCATCATTTTTTAATAAATGATTTGAAGTATTTAAAGTCAGATTATTTGGTGGTTTGTTTTATTTTTTAATTCCTTTAGACAAATTTCAGCTTCTTTCTCATTCAGAATGAAAATAATTTGCATGATAGAAAACAGAAGTCAGAACATTCCTTTCCTTCAAAAAGTCTCTTAGATTATATATATATAATTTTCTGCTACATGTAATTTCCTGCAGTGTGTCTTTCAGATAGACAGTACTGAGAGACAGCTACTGAGAGGAAACACTCATTTTCCATTGTAAAACTAGACTTTAGACCTAGTTAGAACATATTTCTTACATGTCTGTCAAGTCCTCTTGACTTGTTATCCTCCTAGTAGCTGCAGGGATGGCAAATGCTAAAAATTCATAATGAGCTTTCTTTACACAAACAAAACCTAAGCAAATAGTTTTTCTAGTAAAAAGAGCTAATTTCTACTTATGCAGTTAAAAGAACTCCATCTGGGAGTTCTGTTCTCAGATGGAAAAGAGCAAAATACATCCTAAAGAAGTTATTATAAGAGAAAACCTAAAAATAATTAATAATATGTATAGAAACTGTCATATGTACATGTGATGACCTTAAATTAATAGTGGTTTACATTGCTTTCATTGTTTTTCACAAAGAGTGCTGTTCAATTCTATTTGACCTTAATTAGTGTAATTGATAGTAGTTTTAGAGCTGCATGCCACTTTAATCATGTAGTTACAGCTTTCATGACAGAAGAAAAATTAAATAGCAGCTGGGAGTTATCTATTAATAGTGAGAGAGCAGAAAAGTAAAAGGCAAGACTCTTCTCTTCTAGGACTCCAGGGCTTTTATGGCGTTAGTAATAAATGACAAATGTATTCTAAGAGGAGCACACTGATCTCCAAGGATGTAATGAAGGGCAGTAGGATGTAGGATCAATATGCGTTAGAAATTTTATATCATTAGGAAATCACAGGGCTACAAGAGTATACAGATAGACCAGTGAAAGTGTCAAAGCTTGAGAATACAAACCATGTATATGCATGCATGTATGAATAGGATTACCTGGGCCTGTGTATTTGGGGCTCAGGCTGTGTCAGACAGAGGGCTTCTAAGTTTCTTGGGAAAGCATGCAGTTCTACATCTGGTAACGAGGTTAGAGAGAGAACAACAGAACTTTGGGATGTGATTATTTGGAATTAATTTGGAATAAAACCAGGGTATAATGAAAAAAAAAGACAATAAATGAGACCTTCCAAGTTGGGAGCAAAACATCGTAAATGAGTAAGTGCATTCATTAGCTTCAAGTGGCTACTTTATTTCTTGGTTTCTATCACTGTTAATGACACTGAAGCTGGAAGGCTTTACTAGGAAAGTAAACTTGTTTTACTCTCTCTTTCTCATAGATGTGGTTAAAAAAAGCAGCATAAAACAAAGTAACCCTCTACCAGTGGTACTTAGTGCATATTATACTGCAGAAACAAGCACGTCAAGCTAACTGCAAATTATATCTAAATCTGTATTCCACTAAATTCCTCTCTGGAACTACAGTTTGACACAGTACTTTTGTAAAAGTTATGATGCATGATGAATTAATTCACAGATGCTTACTATATTTTGTATCTGTCAATTATTTTTATTTCTTTAAAAAAACCAAAAAAACATGAACACAAAGTTTAAGTGAAAAATATGGCAAAGGATGGCTGAATAGAAAATGAAAGAATATGGGGACATTTATTAGTTTTTAACTATACATATAACCAGCAAAGAACTCAATTGACTTAAGGAAGACCAGCTTGCTCATGAAAATAAATAACATAACATAGTTCTGATAACTTCAGGAGAATCATACTTATTTAAAAGACCATGTAAAAACCTCTGAAGCGAGGTACTGACTAAGTTGTTAATAAAATATATTTGAAGTTTCCGTCTTTTTGACATTTACATACAAACACACAAGAGTATGCAACTGTCTTACAGATGTGGACATCCAGATGGTAAGAGAGAATAACATTTCTAAAGATTTTTAAAACAAATTCTCATCCAGTTTTTTTTCTAGTCTTGCAGAATGATTGTCTTATTTTCTTTCTTTCCTTGTGTTTTTGCTGTCCTGTATTCTTGTACAACAAAATGAACTTTGATAGTAGGGATTTTAAAACTTTCATTACCTAGGAAAAGTGAAAAACATTCACCCTGTTGATAAATCTGTTGCTGTTCCAGCCAAGAGTAATTGTGGCTACATGCTGAACAAAGTCCTGTTTTTAGATCAATCAGCGAAAAAAGGACACACTTTTTTTTTTTTCCTGTGTATTTTGTTATGGCATATTTTAATATTGGAGTTAATGCTTAAGGGTCAATAAAATCCAGGAAAACAATGAAGTCAAGGTTAGACATAGGATTCTACTTTTGATATTAAAAATACATGCACAACAATTGCTTTTGTTATATAGCTATATAAAATTGGTGCAATATTAGATGACTTTCCCAAAAATTTTAACTATGCATATTTAGTCTTGCACTACTTAATTCTAAACATTATTTATAACACAAACATTATATTTATAAACAAATATTATTTACTTTCTCTATCTTTTTCTCCTCTGACTTAACTCAAGGGTTTTTTTTAGAGGTAGCCAAGCACTTCAGAAAGTTAAATCTTTAGATAAAAGGGCAATGTACAACAGAACCCAGAGAAGATATTTGGAATCAGTTCACAACTCTGATGAGGCACAGCATCCTGATTTCATTATGGTCTTCCCTCCACAAATATATAAACAATGAAAAACAATTAGCATTTTCGATTCTTTCTTTGTTTTATATACTGCTCACTCAGTCCAAGTACAATTCAAAACTTCAGAGATTTACTTGAAATTTGTTTTCTGAGTTTCTTGTAGGAATTGCACTCAACTTATTAATCAGTGAAAAGCACAGCATTCACTCTCTGAAAAAATGGAAAACTCTTCTTTTGGTTCAAAGCCTCATTTTGGTCTAGATTATTTAATTTAATGGCGGAATTGTGGAAACATTGGTATCATCCTCCAATCAATAAAACCAAAATCACCCCAAATCCCCAAGCATTTTTGTCTATATAACAGCAAACCATCATCTGTAAATGTTTCTCTGAATGAGACATAGTGTGAGTTTCCTCATGGATAGTTATGCTGTTATGTACTTGACTACTTTGTGCACTGAATCATGAATTGAACTGTGCAATTGGCAACTCACCCACAAACTCCCTCAATGACTCTACTTGCTCCTTCTGGTTAAAGATTGAATTACCTTATAGGGACTTGCAAAAATGATTGTGGCAGGGTATTTACTATTTTATCCTGGAATATTTTTGAACCACTTTGGACATGTGGACTTAAGCTGGACTTAAGCTCCTCTGGGTTTTCAGAACATCTTGATGACTGAATTAACTAAAGCTTGAAACACAAATTTTTAGCTTGTGAGTATAAAATAGGTTGATTCATATTTAATGTTTTATATGTAAGGTCTTTTATAACAATAGTGATATTGTTTTTACAGTACCTCACACTCCATTCAGTTGCAAGCTGGAGATGTCTGAGGCTGACTTGTCATCTTACAGGGCAACATGAACAGGATTTTAGCTTGCCATTGAGAAATGCTATGGAAGTTATGTAAAGAATCTGATTTTGTTTTGTTTTGATTTGATTTTGTTATACTTTGTTTTTGTTTTTGTTTTTGTTTTAGTTTTAATTGGATGACTATAGCAATCATGGAATATATTTTCTCTGCAAGGTCATTAAGCAGTTGTTTGCACAGTACATCTAGTGGCTGTTTCTGAAAATGTATTTCGACCTTTTCTGAATGTAATATATGAGGACAAATGCTCTCAAATTCTGCATTTTTACCCAGTCTTCTTAAGCAGTAATTACCTCAGAAGATTGGGGTGAACAAGAAGCAGAGTATGCAAATAATCAATTTCTAAGATAAATATTTCATAAAACTTGGCTTTAAAACAAAATTTTAAAAAAAGCTAAAATATACCCTTTGACATAGATTAAATTCAAAGTTTTCCATTTTCAATCTTCAATTTCAATTTACTGAACAAACTTTCTATGTTTGGACATCTTTCTTTTTTTCTTTCTCTGGCCTGACTCCATCTCTAGCAAATGTTAAATGATCTGTACAAACTTCTCATGTTTACATGGCATTCAATGAAGAAATGACATTTTTTTCCATCTGACATGTAAAAAACTGCTAACTTTACTATACATACCATCATTGACTTTATTATTGAGGATAAGAAATGGACAACTGCTTCACACTAGGAATCTAAATACAATGATCATATTTGGCCAAAGGAAAATCCAGTTTCTTCTAATAAAAGGGGAAGCAGAAAATTTCAGCCTGTAGGTAACATTTTATGATACAAGTTGTGACACTGGTATACCAGAAATTAAGAGTCGCTGGTGCTTGGTAAGGTATAAAAGTATTTCCTTCAAAAATAATAAAAAAACCCCAACAAAAATCCACCTCCAATTATTTTGTCTGGTACACACAATATTAGTCATATGAATAACATATTTTCTCAGAAACAGAGATTTGCATCCACTCAATGATTCAAAACATTTTAAAATCCTCTCATTATCTTTTTAACTGAGCAATCCACCAAAGGAGTGATAGAAACTCACTGTTGTTGAAAAGCTCCTCAGCCTGGTTGTTACAGAAAGATTTTACATTTGGAACTGGACATATTAAGAGACGTAATTAGCAGCATAGACCAAAATCTCATAGACCAATATGTCTGCAAGTCTGAATATAACATGTTCTTTTATTCATTACATTTTTGACATCTACAATTCAAATGAAGAGCTGAGTGAAAGAAATTTTTTTTGTTTGGTTTGGTTTAGTTTGTTTCTCGTTTGTTTTTGTCTGTTTGTTTTTTTGTAGACATCATACTGGGTATGTTTCATTATTTCATGGTATCCTAAGTCCCATTTTTTAATTGTTTCTGAACAACAAGTTGTCGCATATTGATGTAAAGACCTAACCGGTTTAAAATTTCCCAGGGAACTATTATAACTTTTAAAGATAAAATAAATTTCTAAACTCATAATTAAAAGAGAACAAGAGGCAAATGGACATAAACTGAAACACAGGAGATTCCATCTTAACATGGATACAATCAGATGGAAACCCCACAAGTTTTGCTTCGAGGGTGACTGAACAAATATTGGCACACACTGCCCAGAGCACCTGGGGAGTCTTCATCCTTGGAGATCCTCACGAGCAATCTGGATGTGGTCCTCAACAACTGACCTTATGTGGCCCTGCTTGAGCAGCAGGGTGGGACCAGGTGGCCTCCAGAGGTCCCTTCCAACCTCAGAAATTCTGTGTGACTCAGTGAAATCAGTGCACAGCTAAAATTTCTGCTTCACAAACATCTGAGCCGTTCGGCTGCTTGGAAGAAAGGACTGCACCTTTCTGTTGTTGGCTCAGTCACTGCACAGTTAAGCTTTTTTAGACTTCTGTGTATATACCATCTGGAGCGGTGACTCTCTGCTTTTGAAGTTGTTGGTTTACTCCAAAAACACTGTGTCTGTCAAGTCAGTCTCTCAGGACTCTTCATGTGAAATATTAAACAAGCCAGGTCCAAACTGCTGCATTTTTATTGATGGTGGTAAGAAACTATGCACTTCTCAGTATTGTCTGCATTTTGTGTAGCTGTTCCTTTTAACCCTTTCATATAGCAACCGAGTCTTCCCCTTCTTTAAGAACATATTTTTTTAAAAACATCAAAATTCCATTTTGATATTTCTGATTTCCTCTGACTTTCATCATAAATAACTAAACATTCCTCCCTTTATTCTCTAGTAAGCATATTTCTGGAGGAAATATGATAGGGTATAAAAAAGACATGGTATGTGTGTGTACATTGCGAAGAACAGTTTTCCTGGTGATCAGAGTATGGTGATAATTAGGTTTTGTGCTTGTAACAGCTTTGTTTTGAAGTACTTCATAGGCATGAGCATCAGACAAGGTACCCCCTTGATTTCAGAAACTTACGATGACTATTGTTAAAAACTACTGTGGGGAGCAATATGTCACTTAGTAAATATCATAATCAGAGTTCTTTGAAAGATAAAAAAAGTACATTTACCCCACTTTCTATGAAAAAGTTCAGCTGGTGATTTTACAAGGGGAATGTGTTTTCGGCATGGGTTTTTTCTGAGTTTTGGCAGGGGAGTTTCCCTTTCTTTAATTTCCTTTTTGTTTTTCTCCTATATACTTCTAGTTTCACTCAGGATATGGAGTCTGCTCAATCCAGATTATCAGAGTTTAAACTAAATTGCCACATAAATCTCCTAAAACACTCTTCTGCTTCTTTTCACATCTCTATGATGACAGCTAGTCATCACTCTAAGGAGCTTACATATTCTTCATGCTCTAGATCTTCCTGTCTAAATATGTTAGGGATAGATGGATGCTTTTCCTTAATTTTACTTCAGTTTGAACCTGCTTGGTCCTCCCTTGTGGAATTGAAAAGCTGGCATCATTTGTTAAATCCTCCATGCTTTCTTTTGGCTGGATGTTAGTAGAGAGTGAATTAAGTGCTCTATGGAATTCAACTGTTTCAATTGAAACAGATTTTACTTTTGGGAACAAGCAGGCCCAAAAACATCACAAAGCCATTGCATTTCCTAATAAATTGAAGAAAGAAGATAGGCAAACGGTACCTTATTATTAAAAGATCTTGGAAAAGACCATCAATTTCTAGAACTTATAAAAAAGTAAAAAAGCTTGCAAACAAATTAGAGTTTACTCTTATTAAGCATGCTGTTTACTACTTAGATAAATAAACCATCATAGAAACACAAATTTCACTAGTTTGAAGTTCAGACAATTCAAAGACACTTGCACAGTATTGCTTCAGTAGTCTTTGATAGATGTACTGTAATATGGCCCTTGGCTACATGATTGTAGTCACAGTATATCTTTGGCATCCTCAGATCCAATGTCTTCATTGTTGCTGAAGTTTTCCATTCAGTTTAGCTCCTGAACTTGCCTCTGTCCCAACTACTGTTGCATACTTGCCCATGCCCCATCATGTAGACTGACTATATAAATCACCTACATTCTCCCTGCTGAAAAAACTCTTAAATTTCAAAAACCTATGTTCACTTTCAAAATACTAATATCTTCTCTTGATTTAGAGGCATAGCAAAAGTGGGCTTTTCAAAAAAAAAAACAACAAAACAAAACAAAACAAAACAAAACAAAACACAAAATTCCAAAAACATGAAAAAGGAGGACAAATGTTTCCATACACACAGAGGAAGCAAGAAGAGATCATGCAACTGATGGATTATCTATAAATTCTATATTAAATGCAAAAACCTATGTTATTCCTATGTTAAGTATGGACCATTAAATCTCAAAATCAGCCAGTTCAAAGGTTAAGAGTTTCGCATAAAAACAGCAATTCCTGAAAAAGTATAGAAATATAAAAAAGTAAAAAAACTATAAAATAATATATATTTTATATACTATAAAAGTATAGAAAAAGTCTAGAATATATATTTAATAGAAAATTGAATAAAAAATGTAACATGCAGAATGGGATCTGCAACAGAGAATATATGGAACGCATGGCATAATAAGGTAAAGAAATCAAATTAAAAAGTAACTTTATGACAAAGCAATTATATTTTAGAAACAATAAAATAAAATTTTAAAAATGTACTAAACCATTGAAGTTAAAAAAAGAAAAATAAAATAAAATAAAATGAGTATTACTAACAAATCCTGCAAGTAATTTCTTTTCATTTTCTAGCAACGGGAATATGTGACCACATCTGCATCATTCTTATGCACTCTTCAGAAACATTTTACTTAAAAGAATGGCTTCAGGATATAAAGGTAATTATCCTAACAGCTGAATACTTTAGTTTTCAGTGTTGCTCATAAACTTTAAAAAACGTAGCAAACTCAAAGCTGAAAACTTCTTTGTATTTTCTGCTTTATAAAATAAAAAATCCTACAATTTAAGTGCACTCCTAGTTTGCATATAACTATGCTTATATATTACTTTTAATATTGTGACACTGTGACAGCTTTTATAATAGAGAACATATGTGTGATATTTCTCGAGTAGGTAGTAGAATTGCAATATGTGATGTCTCAATTTGTTTAAGTCTTGAAGTATATTTAAATTAAGTAATTAAAGCTAACACTTGACTATTGATAAGGTTTTCATGAAGACAGGCCATTTTGGTAAGAAATGTTTGTCATATGCTGTATGTTGAAGCGGCAACATTAATGGGACTATAACACAAACAGAAATCAAACAGCACTGAACAAATACAATAAAGGTTTTGTGACCCCCACATTTGTTTGTTGTATCACAGATGCCATAAATAGATTCTTAATCTATATGTAAATTAGATTATTTCATACTAGAAAACAGCATTAAACAACTGCTGGAATGTCTTCAAAACAGCATTTAGGTGCCTGTAAAAAAGATGGCTTTTGTAGATGAGCTATGAACCACAAGAAAAAACTTTCTCATTCTCTTTAGTTTGGTTTAAACTTTTTCATGGTACTCGCAAAGGGATATAACTATAGATATTAGGTCCTCTGAATCTTCTTAATGAACCAATACTTGCCTCTCTATTTCAAGAGATCTGAAATTTCTGCTTTCATGCCTACATATCTACTTTTAGAAACACATGAACTCTTTTGTAATATCAGTGATGCCACTACTGTACTTCACTGGTATTTCAGAACCTGTTTTATAGTGATGAACAGACCTTTACAGAAGCACATGACAAGGAACAAATGATAATCCATTTTTTTCTACTATGAAGAAAACAGTCCCTCACTCTTGCATGCATTTCCTCCAGCTTGCTTTTCAAGCTAGTCTCATCAGTAATGACCAGGCCAATCTCTTTAACTTTCCTCATGTATAATATGAATATCACCTTCTAGTCTCCTGCCCCAAAGGTGCTAAAATGAACTAAAATCTTTAACTGTTCACCAGCCCTCCTGTGGTTTTCCAGTGCATATCTGAATGATCTAGCCATGTGGAGCTGCTGAAAAATACAGGCTACATTGCATCAGTTATACTACAAAGTTCACCTCTTGATTCTTTGTTTTTCAGCACATAAAAAGGATAAATGTTGTCAGTTACAACTGAGCAGATGTAATCTAATCCTTCCCTGTCTGAGTGGTGATTTCAGGTAGACTTCTCCCCTAGACAGACATTTCTGCTACTTACAGATAAATCTGATATACTGAGCTTCTGAAAATTGAGTGCTTTCCTCCTGCTATGGGAGCCTCTTTGGACGTGACAAACATCTATGGGTTGCATCCAAATAAATGTGTTTACTCTTAAACTATTTGGACAATACCCCCATACAGACCGTCCTGTCAGTGTTAGGCTGGAGATTCAGGGTAATATTTTTAAAGAACAAAAAAATTATGTATCAATTACATGCAACCATTCACAGTGAAATGTTAACAGAAAAGAACTATGTTTGTTAGAACTGTAAAACAAATACGATAGATAGGAGAGAGCTACAGAAGGACTGCAAGAAAATAAAGTAACAGCAGCGTTTTTTCAAATTTGCAAAGGTACACAGGGCTGGATTTTTAAGCACAGTTGGTTAAACATAGTGCATGCTCAAACAATTTACTAATATTACAGAGTATATCAACTATTGAGTACTTGAAAACAAAGAAGAGGCAAACCACAAATAAACACCCCTGAAACAGTCTTCTGTGTATTAAAGAGGATTGAAAAAACCCAAACCCGCTCTGAAAAAAAACCCAACAAAAAACTGACTCTTAAATCTGATATGACCAAAATTAATTCTAATTTGAGATGTGTTTTCCTACTTGCATGTATGCATTTGCAAGAAAGCATCAGAGAAAACAGGCTTATCTTTATGACTTATAATTTAATTTACTAGTTATTTCTAATCATGTCTTTCTTGGTAGGTAAAAATTGTCATTGAGAACCTGCACATGTACTAACCTTAACTGATTGTTAGTCAGTACTGACAGTTTACCTGCACAGTTTACCAGAAATTCTTGTATAGTTGTATATTTCAGACAGTAATATTCCAAAAGACAAGAAAATAGAAAAACAATAAAAGATAACATTAGAACTGATTACTTCACTTCATGTGTAAATATTTTAGCAAGATTTCTATTTAAACACTGTGAAGTCTCCCATATATAGATTACAGATTTATTTTTAATTCTGGCAGAGAAAGTTATCAAGACATCATAATGCACCTATATGGAATACCACTAGACTTGGATTACACCTGTGGCCAAGGAAAGAAACAAAACTGATAGATGAGTCTGCCAATGCTAGCCTAGCTTACTGAAAATAACAGATCTGAACATAACTATAGAAATATATGGAAATATCCAGAAATAGGGTGATTTAAAACTTTTACAATAGATGTTTTCAGTAAATGGTGCATTTTTGGAGCTGTACATTTCCATTCAACAGTTCATTTCAGTTTTTTCTCCAATAAATCTAAAAGTTGTCTGCCTGAGTTGTATATTTTATGCTACTATTTCTTCCTCCAATCCCAAAGATATGTAGAATATAAACTATATCAAATATTAGGGGTATAAAACTTTCAAGATTTCAGCTTCCTTTATAAATTACAAAGGTAAAAAAACATAAATGTAAGTTTAAGTTCTATAGAGTTGAGAGAAATATATTCTATTTTAATAATCCCTGCCTCCTTTTGAAGGAGGGCATAGGCTACTTAGACATTATTTTAGTTATTTGGTAGAGATCAAAGAAATAAACAAACTTCCTCATATATGTGTTCAGTTACAAATGACATGATCTCATTTAAAAGATGATATACAATGATTTAAAATGGCTTTTATTGTAAACAGAAATAATCTTACGTCTTTAATGTATCATTTATACTCATGTATTGAATAGAATATATAAAGAAATTGCTACTTCACATACGCATTGGTCTAACAGCAGAAGAGCAGGGCAACGCTGAAGATGCAAAATGTTGTTACCCTTACACCAACAGAAGCATGGTATATGTTTTGTGTCCACCAAAATTGGTGAGTTTGCGAATCAAGAGTAACTATAGATCTGTCTTATAAGACCTCAATTCTAACAGTAGTAGTCTCGGAGTGATCACTGGTTATTTTTATAGTAGTTTTGTGAAGCATAAATAACTAGAAGGTTTCAAAGAGCCCAGCTGAACTCCCTCTACCTTCTTTAGCTCTTTCCTATCATATCTTAGTCTAAAAATTATTCAAATCTACACAGTTATATTGACAACAATTTCCAGTCACTGCAAAAACTAGATAACCATGCATCTTATGCACATATTCCATATTAGAGTACCAGCAATGTAAGCAACATATATCCACATTTATGATCTAAAGTCATGCCACTGCATTGTTCTTCTCTTCATAGTATTTTCTTTAATTAATATAAAATAACATAATTGAATTTATTTAATTTTTTCCACCAATACACACTTGCAAAAATGGATACAAGGGGAAAAGCAGTGTCTTACACCTGAATGAGAGCCTCAAGTAGTATTAGATTTTTGAGTAAAAAACATTGGTAGACATTGAAGACATATTCCAGGTGAAATTTGCTTTCATTATATGCAGATAGAAGTACCAAAAAAAGTGGTCAAACAGGATGAAAAGTGGGATTTCAGTTACTTTTCAAGGCAAACTAGGTTCATGAATATTTGCATCTGCCTTTCATGAAAAGATTATGTCTTTAAAAACCACTGGGGAACAAACCCCTAACACAAAAAAACATAGATGAGAGATGTCCAGCACTCTAACAACTCCCTCAAGGGAACAGATATTAAAATGAATCATAAGTCATACTATTAATTACTTTGTAATTTCAGTAAGTGATTCATGGTATGATTTGATCTTCCAAATTCCTTGGAGCAAAAATTATGACTTTGTTCAGTTTCAGGAAGTAAATGATTTCGCTATTGGAAAGTAAATTGTTTCAGTTCAGAACAATTTCCAAGGCTGAGCTCCTCAGCACAGGTTTCAATTGCTCTTATTTAGCTCCTTTTTCTTTTATACCTGATTTAATATATTGACCTAAAGATTCAGATTTATTCCTTCGAGTGCAATCTCTTCTGCTTTTTTAATGCCAGAAAAAAGTCTCCTGCTCTTTACACTAACTTGTTAAGTAACTTTACTAAACTACTCAGTTTAGTAAAATGGGAGGAAAGTAAAAAAATTAAAAGTTATGTATGTATATGAATGTAATAGAATAGAATTGTGTCTGAGATTAAAATTGATTCCACAAGCACTGTGATAGTCAGCATTAACCTTCCATTTATGGTAAATCATAAAGGTAGTTTATAGAAAAATATTTAATTCTTTAATACTCTGATTTTGTGAAGATTACATTTTAATTTTAATTTTTCATTTTAATATCCAAACACCCTGAGATATTAAATTTGGTTTTCATTACCAGATTGTGTGTAAAATCCTCTTGTATTTACAATGCTATTGAAGCTATTTGTAGATGTCTTTAAAGGCAGCTATGTTATAATATAGGTTTTACTACACACAGAAATTTCTTAGTTCTTGTTTGTCATGGGCAAATTGAAAACATCTCATAGAATGGGGTATTTATATATACTTCCTTTTCTCTTTGGATTTCACCGGTGATGAAAGTGATATTTTGTTGGATTTTTTGGTTCTGCACAATCATCCAATTATCTATACAATTAGGAAGCAAAACCAAAGATATATATATATAAAGATATATATGTTATATGTCATACAACATAGAAATATGGTCATATTCACAAATATATTTTCATCTTCCCTCCTTTTTTTTTTTTTTTTTTGAACAAATTTATGATCTCCATTGTTGGCTACACTTATTCCTAGGAGAAAAAAATCAAAACATTGTGTGTTTATAGTACCATTCATTATTCATACTTTGTATGCAATCAAATAATTAGCTGCAAATTCAGCAATTTACACAAGCTGCAGTAGAGCTCAAGAAAAGATGTCATGTGTAGAAGACAGCTGCTTTAGTGTATGTGACTCAGAAATGTCACTGAATCCTAGCTCTGCACCTTTCCCTCTTACTTTTTTCTTTACTTGCTCATTTACAATGCTCAGTGTGTTTGTAACAATTTTATACAATGAAACATTTTTTTTTAGTTTCATCAGCTTCCTTGCTAAAAATAAATAAAAATTGCCTCTTTGTGTTTTCCAAATAAATATGACTATTTAATGAAACCGAAGGACTTGGGAGTGTCAAGAGGTGATTTCATAAGAAGAGTTTGATGGAAGTATCAATTTAAACCATTCCATGCTCTTCGTGTAATGAGCACAGAAGGTGGGATTACTCATTTTAAAATCTGAATCAGTTTGCTGTTCCCACTCACTAAATGATTCCACCAGTAGCTGCTGCCAACAAAATGTGACTGGTTAAAGAGGCACAAACTGGATGGAACAACAAACAGCAGTGGTATGGAATGGAAAGAAAAAGTGGGAGCATCTTAAACCAGGATTACTGGGTATTTTGGATGAAGTAATTACAGCAGAGAACATGTGATATAGTGAACAGTACAACAAATATTTAAGGTGCAAGACAGGAAAAAAAGCTACTAATGTTTTTTTCCATGAAAACTTAGAAATAAACGCAGAGAGTTTGGAAAGGCCTGACTTGTGTTTTCTGTGTAGTGATGAAGCCAGATAAGTAACTGCACTTTTCCAGCGGAGTCCACGGTTCGTAAAGCTGTCACCGCTGACACTTGCTGATAGCACTGGGGAAATGACCGCTCACAGCACAACAAGAATGCAGATTGAATTGCTTTGACTATGGGTGCCTTGGGACCTTGCTAAACATTTCATCCAGGAACCAAGTCCTGTCAGTTCTTAAAACAACTGGAAAAACTGCCCCATGATACAGATCCTGCTCTCCACTTCTTTTAGACTACAAATCTCAATTCCATTTAACAAAAACAATGGCATCTGAACTGACAGCTCTACTAATTCTTGCTGAAAGTATTCTTAAATTAATTTGCATTATGCATAATTTAGTGTTGGAAAAGACAAAACTTGGTTCTAGAATTAGTTGAATTAAAGTGCAGAAAATAATTAAGAAATAATTAACTTCTTATCCAATTTTAGCTTTAGCTGGAATGACCTTTTTCACATAAAAGCTTCATAAATTTTAAATCAAGTTAAACCAAGTCAGAAAGACTCATACTGTTCCCTGGAATATAAGTATCTTGTGTTTGCATGTTGTTAGCCCAAAACTAGAGGAATGCTTCTGAAAATTTAAGTATGCTCTGGAAATTAAATCTTCTGGTTCTCCATAATGCTCAAAATTCAGTCAGAATATTTTTGTAGCAATTGCTTGTAGAGAATATCCACTGAGTAGATGTCTGAGACTGAAATATGGTTCATGGCTTAAACATTGTTATGAAGGACTTTTAAAATCTTTATGAAGAAGCTTTGACCACTGGAGCACACCTGTGCCTGAAGATGCCTCCTGAGGGAAAGTTTGGATTATGAGTCAAGACACCTTAACTTAAGATAGGAACTTAAGATAAAGATGACACGGTGGTTCAATCATTTCAGGTCTAAGAAAAAGCGAACAATGGTGAGAGAGAAAACTGTACTCACAAGAAAGCCAAACCCAGCAGCTGTCCTGAAAATCAGATGTAGCTGAGTTCAGGGTGGGGGAGGCCATAGCCCACAAGCTCATCTGCTGCCCCAAGGTTTGCACACACTCCCCACCAACCAAGGAGGGGAGAGGAGAATTTTGGGGGTGTGTTGTAACCTCAGATCAGAGGCAGTGAACACCCATCCTCCCTTACACAAACGGGCACAGTTGTATACCCCCCCACTCCCCCCATCCCAGGAAGGCCAGATCCACAGGACATTCACGAGAGGCAGCTGAGGAGGTGTCACAATCCATCAAAGACCCCCAGAGTGCCCCCGGACTCATTCCTGCCACCTTGCACCCCAGGAGTGCACTTGATGCAAAGTGGAGCAACAGACCCACTGCAGGAGTCTGCTGCAGGAGACAGTGTCAAACTTGCTCCCCCTCAGGACAGGTATCTGGGCATTCCCACCTGGCTTAAACATATGCTATTCCACTAGACTCTACGTTTTTTGGAGTACCCTCACCGCCAAGACAGAGAAGATCAACAGGACATCGTTAGGATCCTCTGAATGGTGATATTTTCCTTAGTCTGTCCTATCACTATTTTTCTGTCCCCCCTCATCTCTTTTCAATTTCTTTCTTCCCCACCCCCCCCATCTGTCTCTCATTTATTAAAGTTAATGTTAAATAAAATCAATAATATTGACTTAGGCATATGGTCTCATTTGCACCTTAATTCAGGCAGAGGCATTTCTAATAATTTTAATAACTGGATTATAACAGTAGAGCTATGACTTCTAATACAAGCCTAAGTACAGTAATGATCTAACAAGTACTGCACATTGCTGGGTCGTGTCCAGCCTCATCCACGTGCACCCCAAGTCCTTCTCAGTAGGGCTGTTCATCTGTTCATCCCCAGTTTGGATTTATACTGGCTGTTGCCCTGACCCAGATGTAGCTCATTGCACTTGGTCTTGTTAAACCTCAAGAGATTCCCATGAACACATTTTTCAAGCTTGCCCAGGTCTCTGGATGGCATCCAGTCCTTCAGGTGTGTCAACATCACTCAGCTTGGTGTCATCTACAAACTTGCTGACAATGCACTCATTTCTTTCATCTAGGTCATCAATAAAGAGATTAAATAACACTGGTGTATAGGCATATACACACATACATAATTAAAAAACAAACAAACAAACCAAAACCAAACAGAACATCTCAATAACATAAAGAAATTATACAGTTCATTGAGAAGACACTGACATATAGGTATCACTAGTGCTTTCCAAAGGTGAAAAATTACTCCATATTATGCTCAAAAGTCATGAAAGTTAGGCGTAATTTCAATGAATAGCTTAGAAAAACAATGCTTACATTTTTTCTCAAACAATCCACTACCCAGTCAAATGTAGAATGTGCAAAATGGTGTAATACACAAAACTGTCATATTGTTTCTATATTTTTATATACCACCTGTATTCTGGTTAAATAATATAACTGTTTAAAGTAGAAGCTTCAATTTTTAATATTTTAAGTAAGTTCATACAGAAAGATTAAAAAAAAAAAAGGTTTTATTTCTTCGTGATTATATTCACAAAATACTATTTATATAATAAGAATAATTTTCTAAAGTAAGAAAAAAATAGAATAATGTCGTTAACTACAAAGTATTTAATTTCCTGCTTATTTTGGGAGTCTTAGAAGAAATCCATGTGAAAACTAAGTGCAAATTAATGAAAGAAGAATTGCAGTCAGCAAAAATGGAAAACTGCTTACTTGATTTTGTCATATATGGTACTGCATTTGTTTTTTTTATATTATGTTCATAAGGGGAAATGACTGATAATCTAATAAGACTTTGCATTTAATATTTCACATAATATAATATGTGAATTATCAGCAGTGTATCTGAAATTAAGATAAGCAGACTGAATGCAGAAAAGGACAAATTCAAGCCTAGAGTTGAAAAATTTTTCAATATCACAATAGTATAAAATGCAGTAAAAATGTGTATGAAAAAGAAATCAAGCATTTTTACTATCCCAGATTATGCATAGAGAGCATAATTTGACTCCAAAAGTCCACATTTGACTGTGGGAACCTGAACAAAAGTTATAGGCCATTTGAAACCCACTTGATTTTGAATCAAAGTCAGATCAGTGGTGCTGTGATATGCTATTTAATAAGGGGAGTAACTAATCTTAAGAGTTGAAGTTTTAAAGTGTTTTCATGTAGTTTCGAAAAAAAGATAAATGTTTGCTTCAGGGTTGGATCTATTACTGAAAATAAGATAATTCTAGCACCTGCAGTTATTGATAGAGCTAGGATTGTCATACCTGCCATACTCAGTCATTTATCAAACACTACATTATGTATGAGAACAACTGATTGCTTCAGGGTTCCAGAGAATACATGGAAGCATGGAAAAATGCATGGAGAAGCCTTTGAATAGTGATCTAATTCAATGTTTTAGCATAGTTAGCATGAACTGAGTTAAAAAAACAAACAATGTAAACATACTTGACTATTCATGTTTTTAATTCAGTACAATATAAACCTGTACATCTACAAATGTAAAAGAACTTGGACAACAGGACCTGATTCCTTGAATATGGAGAGGTTATTCTGAGTAGAGTTTGAGAATTTAGGGAGATAAAATATTAATCATTTTGATTCTGTACATACAAAATGGGAAGACAAAATCATGGCAAGACCAAGCTATAATCACACAAAAGGAAGAGAAATACCTTCAGTTTTTCTCACAGATCTGAAGTTATATAACTTGAAATATGTAAAGTAGGAGGATCTCATAGAATGATAATTGTTGTGAGTGCAAAAAAAAAGGAATTGTTAAAGTTAGGGTTTCTGATAAAGAATTTTAAAAAATTTTTCCAGGACTGGGGAGGTAACATCACTGGGAGAACTGGCAACGAGAGCTGAAAGGACAGAGGCAATTGGACCTTCTGTCAGATATGTAAGGAATTGTGAATGTCTTTTCACAGTGTCATATCAGAATGCCAAACTGACTAGCTAGGGCTGCTTAATAGATTGAAAAGGAATAAATCATCTAAAAGAACATATGGATTATCTGGCACAGAATTAGTACTCAGGTGGTTGTGTCATGGAGGTCAGACCCAGGCACCAGTAGATTTTAAAATCACATTAAAAAAGAAGCAAAATTTAAGAGTAAATTACAACCAACCTTTATTACTTGCTAATGTATTGTAAAATGTTAATTTCATATTTGAAAATACGTTATATACTGTATAGGCACAGAATTTAAGTGTATTAATTTGATAAAGTAGGGTTAAAATAAACATTATTCTATTAAGTCAAGTTGGTAAGAATTTCTATATGGTACACATGATTATATCTAGCAACTGAGTCAAAAGTTACAATTGCCAAAAAAGAAAAGTTATTAATTTCTTGTGAGCTAGGTCTAAAGAACATTAATCCTACTTGGAAGTTATCACCAGGGAAAAGTTAAGAAATTTATGTTCAGGTCATGATCGATATCCTTGATTTAACTAACAGAGACAAACCCTGGCTCCCCAGAGTCATCTTCCTTGCCAAGGAACTTAACCTAGAGAAAAAGACAAACCTTACTCTCTCATTTTTTTACAATTATAACATGGTTTAAAAAAGATTTAAATGAGAGGCCATAACCAAGGGAAAAAAGATGTTTTACCTAACGACTTATAAATCCCATGGTAAAGGTAATCACAGTCACAGTTCTTGATTGTTGACTGAATATACATGTAAATGTTGACATGCATAAAAAAATTATTTGGAAGACCTGAGAAGGAACTGAGAAATTATCATAAAAGACAGGTTTAGTAGCTCTTCCACTCTGAGGATTTGTTTATTGTGACAGTTTTCTTTAATGAAATTAGGGTTGATATGCCTTGAGTTTTTGTTACAATTAAATTTAATGGTCAGCTGAGGAGGAACTTCTAATGTTTAGCAGTCTATTTTCATTTGTGCTTCCTAATGCTTCTCTATAAAATATTTCTTCACCTTTTTTTTCTCTCTACTATGTTTTTATCTTGCTGTGTGTTTTTGTAAAGAAAATAGGAGATGAAGATTACTTTTAATAATTAGAGAGAGGCATGATCAGACTTAGAATACTACAAAATATACTCTTTTATATGAAAATAAAATGCTATGGACTTAAGTGAGGTTAGAATTATCCCTGTTTGAAAAAAATCATGTGTTGTGAGAAAATAAATACTAAGAGAAGTGGCACAAATTGCATTGCCAAATGTAACTTCAGACATGAACACATCTCAATCATGAATAATGGACATAGAATCCCATTTATTTCTACAACTTCAGAAGAACTATGGAATAATATGAATTTACACAAAAGAGGTTGAAAAAATCAAAAGCGCACACACACACACACACACACACACACAGACACACACACACACAGACACAGACACACACACACACACTCCCCCCAGTTCTTTAATTCAAGTTCCTTCCAGCAATGTCACATTTGCCACTAATTGTGTAGCCATAATATACAGGTAATTTTTCCTTCAGTCCATTGGACAACATGTGTAAAGGACCCTTACCTTCTTGTCCAGGGGTATAATCTTAAATATCTCCATGAATCAAAATTATTGTTGAATTTAATAGCATTGATCAGGGTCACTCTGCAGTACTGTCAGCTCTAAATAACACGCACACTATAAGTTTCAGTGCAAGAGATTTCACAGCAAATAATGAAAAAAATTTAGTTTCTCACTTGTAAATTAGATTCTGGGTCTTCTAGTGTTTATGATCGCCTTGTTTATAATAATTCATAAACTTCAGTACTTTAAGAGCAAAAGCATTTTACAGAAGTGGGCAGAATTTGTTCAAAATCTTTGTGATAGTACTACTGCCCATCATGCTATTTCTATTAACCTTTTTCATGAACAGGTATTCAAAAATTTGTGAAGAATTTTTAGGTATGCTAAATGTTACATCAGATGGTTTAAGTAGATGCTGTTAAGGAAGAAGCCACAAATACAACAGCATCTTGTCTTCCACTCACTGAATGTCAGCTGTGATCTCTGAGTTGAACCAAGAGCTATCAAGTGCCATTAAAATATAGTATATGTGGCTCAATATTGAAATGTACTCCACTCTGGAAAAGCATGGTTCCTGCCAAGTAAATAGCAATTGGGACTTACTTCAAGACACTATCATTACTTGTCTTACCAGCCTTCTTCATTGTCTTAAGAAAATGAAATTGAAACTCCTGGGAATACCAGAGAGTCCAAAGATTTTTATTTAATCCCTATCAGCTGATGACCAGTCTAATTAATGTAATAGCCCTGATTGCAGGGCAACATAAACAGACTGCTTGGATCTCTTTCTCACTAAACTGCCTATAAATTGGGTAGGAATGCACAGATTAAACTGTTCCTTATCCCCCTTTCCAATAGATTATGGAGTGTGGATTCTGGCAATTGCTCATCTACCACCAGAGACCTTTGCTCTGTGATTCTCCTTTGAATGGTGCCTTGATATGTATGTCATGCAACAAGGAAGGAGAGGCAAAAAATAAATGGATAATTGTGTCAGCAAACGATGTGAACCAGACTGAGTTATGGCATTTTTTAGACTAAGATGACTTGATTTATGGGAGCATTGCTGAGAGTGAGTGTTTGGTTGAGGGCAATGGTTTCTACAACTACAATAGAAAAGAAAATTTTATTACTAGAACATTGAGTGAAATCCTTAGATGGATAGATAGGGATTGAAAGAGTGAGGTTATTTCTTTATTATTTACTTATATCCACTTACACATACATTACTCTTACTGGCTTTAGTAAAAAATTTTCCTTTTCTATCTCATTATAGCTTTGTAAAATTTCTGCAAGTCTCATGAATAAGCAAAGGAGCCAGAAAATATATATTTTCAATGGACAGTAATCACATGCATTTATTTTTTCTAAATTCTTTAGCAATCTACCATATAACTTAGATGAGGGCATGCAACACAAAAATTGTTGTGTCACTTATTTATTTTAAAAAAGAATAAACTCTTAATATGAGATCAGTGCTTAGTAAGTACTTCCCTGATTTTTTTTAGGTAGAAGAATCAGACATTTTCATTGCAATCTAGACTCAAGTCCTGCCAGCATTACTGTAATTTATTTTATAGTAAGAAGCCAACCTCTTGAAACAAACTTCCAGGAAAGCACTAATTTAAAGAAATATAGTCAGTAGTAATGTGTGTTAGAGGCATATCAATATTACAATAAGCTAGAAATGGATGAGAATTTGATTTGCTTCAGCAACGAGAATTAGGAATTTGGAAAGTATACAATAGATGATAAGTAGGGAGGAACAACTGCTTAGAGAGCTACTTATTAGCTAAGAAGTGCTTTGACACAAAATCAAAACTATCTCAGTAAACTTGCATGTTTCCCATAATAATGTTCATTTAATCACTCAGTCCACAGCCAGTGAGACTTCAGCCGCATTGGGCTGGATGCTGAGGTGTGAGTGCTTTGCTCACACATAGTGGCCAAACAGTCACTAATAGAAGAGGTTTGCAGCAGCCCGGGAAGAAGCTGCACAGAAATCTGTGTCTGCATCCATAATCATAGCAGCATGGCAATGAATTACTGGTTTTTACTGGCCAGATGCATAATCACATCAAACCAGTTATTCTATGTAGCACAATAATACAGAACTCTACCAAGTGTTAGCCAAATCTCTAGAAATGCAATTTCTTTGCAACGCACATTTGCTTATTAACAGGCAGCCATCATACAGAAAGGAATGGCAGAATAATGTAGAATTAGCACATTATAGAAAATGTTCATCACACAAAGAATACACACATTAAAATGTATTAGCAGTTCACATCATCTACGCTTAATGTAATGCTTCCTCCCTGTATTATTTGGATTATTCCTTGTGGCATTTTGCATTGTCAAGCAGCATGTTCTGTGCCCAAAACACTGTTATTAATTTTAGTAATCTACATAGATATCTGTAGTGCCTGTACTGAAAATGACTCCCTGGAGAATATAGTGTTTATCAGTGATGATGAAAGATGGGACAACACTATATATTTCACTGGAGTGGCAATAAGCATAGTATAGAATTTGCATACCAATGACTTTCAATATTTGCTTATCTTTCACGCAGGGCTTGTGTTATCAAATTGATACATGCTTTTGAATTTTTTTTCCTAAGTTTTATTCTAGGGTTTCAACTTTATATGAAATTTTTTATATATCATCTTTATTATCACCTCTATGAACTGTACACATATATATATATATATATATATATATATATATACTCAACTTAGTGACCTATAAGTACAAGTCACTAAGTAAATGCATCCACATAATACAAAGCAATGAGGTTGCCCCATGTATAAAAATCATATGTATATTTTTATACAGCTCTTTCTATATATAATTATTATAATACATTTTAAAAAAATCACAATTCCTCCCAAAATACATGAAAACATATTACAACTTAAATTTAAATTAGAAAAACCTTCTAGCTTGACTCTATAATTATTGGTTTTATATGAGGGTGTCTACTGACTGTAAATTTCTTGTATCAGGTAGGTAGAAAGCAAAATTCTTAATTTTGGTAATTTAAAAAGTAATTACAAGAAAAAGAATAACTTACACTGGACATTGATTTCTAGGCACTTGTAAACTTTAACTCTTAAAGTGCATTTTGGGATTAGAGCATTTCACAATCACTAAATTTTGGGGCATATTCATCTATATAAGAAGTCTGTTTTGAATGGCCACAAAATTTGAAGTCAACAGCGCATTCATTAACTCACTCTTTTGCCCATCAAGACAGCTGAAATTTATCTCATGACGGCTTCCAAAAATATTTAATTATCTAAATACAGTGATGTATTTATTTTGATAAGCAAGTGTCAATATCTTTTTAAGTTCAGGTGTATTTTTGGAAGTTCATTCTGACCTAATTTATGAGGTGCTCTTCTAGTAAATTTTACACTTGCCTAGTTGGAATAGAGATCTTCTAAATCAGACAATAAGTATGTGCTACTACCTTGAACAGTTAGTACCTGGTTAAAGAACAGTAAACCAAGAACTGGAAAAAATTGTTGTTTTGACAACTATTCCTTGGTGACCTTTTAGGGAACCTGTGCTTTTTAGTATATTCCTAGGTGTATGATCTGGAAAAGGTATTAAACAACGACATATATATGCTTAGATAAAAATTGTTTAGAAAGGTTAAAGTTGACAGCAAATAGTTGCAGAAGTGTTTTATGATGCTAAATTACTGATCCACAAAATGGCAGAAGGAATTCAATATAATCAGCGTAAAGAAATAAGGATGGGAAAAAAGTTTATGTGTGCATATATATGAAAATGTGTTCTAAACTTATGTCTTAGAAAAAGCATTAGAGTTATTGCAGTTAACATTATGAAACACTTCATAGCAGCAATCAAAATTTTGAGATACTAGAGAAGAGGAAAAAAATTACAAAAAATTATAAAGCAATACTGCAATGTTTTACAATTGTGTAATTCCTAAGAATTACAGGTGTCTCTTTCCACTAAAAGAAAAAAAAATAAAAAAAGTATAAAAAGACTTGTGTATGAACAGATATTAAATAAACTGGGATTCTTGCCCTGGAAAAATAAATTATTGGAATATATGATTGCAATAGAGAGAGATAAGTGTTATTCATTATTTCCCACAATATTAAACCCCAAAATAATTAAAAGAAATATTCAAGAACTATTACTGAACTAACTGAAATTTGGGGTTTTTTTTACTCAGTGTGCAAAAGACTTGTGAAACTTATTGGCAACATGTTGTGCCAATACAACTGCCATAGCAGTTATTAAGTGATATCAAACAGAAGGATGCAGAGACGAATTCCAGTTCAGAAGTTATTAAACTACAGGATGTCAGTAGCTGTGAGGTTAAATTGAGTGAAGCATTAATTTATTCTTGCATCCACAATTCACCACTGTCTAACACAAGATCTTGAAGTCTTTTATCTCGTCCATTATCGTTGCTTTTATGATAATTTCAGTCTGATCCTTACTTGAAGTTAAGCCTTTGACTTCTGCATTTTTCATATGGGCCTGTGCATGAGTAAAATTAATGAACTAAAACCCAGTAAATTTGGAAAGCTCTATCTGCAGATGTGCAAAGAACATGTATCTTGTTTTAGCTATTGTTAACTGAATGACAATCCTAAACAGTCAGAGTGCTACAGACAGTGATAAATAGAGATGAAAGACGAGGCCCACATAATTACTAGCAAAATCATTTCTTTTGACAAATAGTTACACTCTGAGTACAAAATCCTGATTTTCTTAATAGATGCCATTGAAAAATTGCATACGTTCTCGTGATAGGTACTGTGTCCTGGTTTACATTTTAAGATTAACACAAAGCTGAACACATTGAGCTAAGAGAAATTCAAGTTTGTAAAAGTGGCAGTTTTTTCTTCCTAAAATTTACAGAATAGTGAAAAAGTACAGCTTCAGAGTTTCCTGTGATTCCATTCAAAGAACTTCTGCATTTTTAAATTGTTTTAGCTTGTGCAGCTGAGAAAAATAAACTAGTATAGACTCAGGTATTCTGCAAGAAAAAGGAGAAGTAACACCTAAAAGATTGCTATGGCAATGTTTATTCCATCCATGCAGAGCTGTTGCATGTTGTGTATTTCAGGCATTGGAAGAGTTGGTCTTGAAAGACTGAGCAATAAGTTGATGTACTGTTTATTACAGAGAATACTGTTTTATGGTTTAAAATTAATATATATATTAAAAACATTACCCTAATTTACAGTAGTATTTCAGTCACATTTCTCTTGGAAATCTCTCTTTGCATATTCATCAAAATCATGCAGATTGCTATTCAGGAATAGCTGGAATATTTTGAATATTCTAAATATTCTGGAATATTTAGAATAACTCTTCTATTGCTATTCTAAACAACAACAATGGTATTAAAAAATTAAAATCCTTGCTTTGTCTATCTTCTCAACACCTTTTAGGAGGAGTTTTAACATTTATCTTCCTTTTCACTTCTTGTGCGTAAGAAATTCTGAAATTGAATTTCATGTTAAGACCTCACAGTATTTATCCTACTGTTAGTAAATATGATTGAAGAGGTACAGGAGTATAATTTTTGCTTTTTTTTAAAGCTAAAGAATAAAAAATGATGCTTATGTTATTACATTTATACATGCCAATCTGATTGATATATCTTCCCCAGACTGAAGAACACTAACTAGTTGTAGCTATTCCACCTCACCCTTCTTCACACGCTGGTCCACTAACAGAAAGCAGGCTTCATGTATAATGAAGTCAATCTTGTGTGGGTCTTTTTTCCTATGAACAGCCCAAGACAGAATTTAATAGAAATAAATAATTCATCCACAATAATATAAGCTCCTGATTCCCAAGGACCTGATCTAGACAAATCAATACACCAGTATTTCCTCCAACAACACAGAAAAGAATGATTGTCATGGTCGTTTCGTAAGTAGTGATGCATGAAAATATCTGCTTAGTGAACACATCTTTCATAAGTTTTCTGTGGTTAATGTCAAAATCTGTAAAGTTAAAGTTTACCAAAGGTTGTAATTTAAAGAATTCTGTGCGTGTTCAAATTATTAATTCTTTTCACATCTTCCTTTGTAACAAGAATATAAAAAATTCCTTCAATAAAAATATGCTAAACTTTGTTGTGGTTTAATAAATTTTTCTTCCGATATCCTTCGTTACATGTGGACTTTGAGATGCAGCCAGTGCCAGATAAGAAAAGTACTTTTCAAAAAACCTTAAGAGTCTTAAGAAGATTTCTGTGTTTCGGTTTGCACAGAGCAGCAATAGAATGAAGTTCTTTTTACAGTGGTATATAGTTATAGATCAATTATTTACCAATATACTATAGATTAGTTATACATACAAGAATTCAGAATATTTTTATAATGTAACTTCAAATTTTTTAAAAAGAAATGCTCTTAACTACTGTCATTGAAAGATCAAAGAGAGTCACAGAATAATATAATTTGAAGACAATTGCATGGTCGTAAGTCATGCAAAAGACAGCACTGAATTGAGATATATGTACATAATGGTTGTATTCAATGATCTTGATGGTCTCTTCCAATCATAATGACTGTATGATTACTTCCAATCTTCATGATTATTAAACATTAATGCTGGCATTCACAGTAGCCCATTAGATATTTATAATTTTTTTTCTGGATCAAAATTCCCTGTTACAAGACAGACAGTGTAACTTTTGTGCTTTTTATTTATTATCTATCTTCAATCCATCCATAGGCTGTCACTAAAGATGTGCATTGCACTGTGCTGCTTGCATTAAGTTTCTGCAAAAGTTAATAATGAATGGGTTCAGGCACAAACATTTTCTGCAGTTTTCAGCTTATGCCCAGACTGTCCAGTTTTCTGCCAATTTTCAGAAAATTCACACACACCAAAAAAAAATCAATATGGTCTAAGATGCTGAATACAGTAATCCTTATTTAGAGAGATATATGGAATGAATATGTTCTTCAATGGCTTGTGAAAAATCCAAATTTTACTTATTGGAGTCTTTACTTATTGCACACCTGAAAATTCAATATACAAATATTGGGCATGCAGAATTCTTCAGAGAATTCTTAAAATGCTTTATAGTTTGTACAGCATATCTTTTTCTATAAAAATCCCGATTTTCAGATCAAACAGAAGGCAGAAATTTTTTTAAGCTGTTTTTATTGCCATGCCAAAACCCTCATTTCCAAGATCTTGTATAAAGCTGAACTAGTCAATTTATAATTAAATCTTATAGAACACAGCAATGATACTCGTTAAAGAAAAGGCATTTTATATTCTGCAATCTTATTTTTAACTAGAAGGATGACACAAAAGTCACAGTTCACAGAAGTTTTATGTCTGTTATTTCATGCTGGAATAATGCTGCACAAACCAATTAGCCAGTAAAATAGTGTCAGGGTATACTTAGAGAAAAAAAAATGGATCTGGCAAAATACCTCTGACTTTCTAATATGTATAATGACCTGTGTATTACTCAGACAATATTCTTACATTTGAAGGGTTAGTCTTCTGGAGTGCTAAGAAATAAATCCCATAAGGCTCTTCACCTATACGTAATTAATATAGGATGTTGTAGCTACCATTTACAAATAGCATTTTTCTTACAGTTAAAAACAATGGCCACAGTTATAGAAAAAACAAAGCTTAAAAAGAATTAGTAAAATTAAAGTCAAAAACCATGACAACAGAAGTCCTTCAGTTAACTCATCCATTGAGGGAAATGAGTCCAATATATGAGACAACACAAAAAGCTTTTCAGGCAGCAATGTACTGAGGGTAGAAAGACGGTTTTTCATGTCCATGAACACTTGAATGGTTTTGGTTTTGGTTTTTGTTTTTTTGTTTTTTGTTGTTTTGGTTGGTTTTTATTTTATTATTTGTTTCTGTTTTTTGGTTGGTTGGTTTGGTTTCCTTTTTTGGGGGTTTCATTTTTTGTTTGGTTTGGTTTTGGAGGGTTTTTGTTTGTTTATTGGTTTCTTTTTGTCTTTTTGTTTGACAGACAACTCATTCGGGAATACTGCAGAAAAAGGCAGGAAAATGGGAAAGGAAGAAGATTGAAAGAGTAATGAAAAATTTGAAGGCAGGTGAATTTACTGGCTTAAATTTAGCACAAAGTTCTGACTCCCAGAAAACTTTCATCAGATTCTTGTAGATTTCCATGTAAGTAAGATATCCATAAACTTTTAAAGATCATGATGAATGTTTGTAAAGCACATCTATTATTCAAATCAATGAATAAGAATGCAACTGGATTCTCAGAAAGCCACAAATTCTTGCAAGATCTTGCAAGATCTGCTAAGATGAAGTTATAATATTGATACATTTTTACAACAGCAAATGGGTTTCAAAAATTATAAAACTAAATAAAACGTGTAGGAAGCTGTCACATGGCAAATATTTGTCCTGTGACTACTTGACTTTTTTAGAGAGTTGCAAAACACTTCATATTGCTTCATCCCTGTAAGCAATCTCAGTAAGTATGAATGGAAAAAAATATTTCACCACAGATCCTGACTACTCTCTCGTCTTTTCTAGTCGGTGTGAAGGACATTTTCAGTCCAAATCTGTAGATAAATCTCATTTGGATATTCTTTCTCTCTAATCATGATAAGGAACTGATTTTAGACTTTTATCAAAAGATCAACACATTTACATGACAATATCTAATAATATTCTGCTACTATAGACCAGTGGCACCTTTTCCCCTTTTTGAATATTTGATACTGTTTTAATTGGCTGACCATTTCAGTTTTGCATTAGAAAAACAGTATTTTTTTATGTATTCAGAAAGCACAGCCAAGTATATTAATGAATATTAAAGAAGCTTTGCAGCAGGATATACACGTCCTTTTCAACAGAGGCCAACAAAAAAAACTTGCAAAAATGAAAAAAAAATTAAATCAGTTTTCAACTACAGAATTATGTAGTAGGTATTTTACTTCATTCAGCAGGAGGTTAATATCTTCATGCCTCTCTTTGCTTTAAAAAAAGTGAAAATTTCAGGCTTAAAGAAATTAGAAAATGGAAATATTGCTGTGAAATTACTAGACAGCCTATCTTTCTGATACCTTATGGCGCACAAGAAGAAAATGGAAATTAGTCAGTGAAACATTAATTTCTACAATTAGGACTGCAACTGTAATTTCCAAAACTACTGCTGATGTTTCAAAGTGCTCAAAAAATCATGCACATGTTTTAGTTTAAGTAGTAATGTAGTTAGAACACATTACCTCCCTTTGCCTTGTGCCTAGTTTCCTTTGCTTTTCATGCAGTACATGGAAATGAACACAATTGGGATGAGAAAATTTTAAAAAACCAAACCATCAATGAAAGAGAGAAGTACTGAAATAATATCTGTGATATTTAGGTGACATTTCTCAGATTAAAAATGCAAGTAAAAATGTTAGGCACAAATATTTTCATCTAAAAAAGAAAAACACAATCACTCTGTATAGATATTTTAGTATTCAGTAAATTTATCATCTTTAGAAATACACACTCAAAAGTCAACTAAGACAGAATGTATAATATCCTTAAAGGAGAAAAAATATTGGCTTTTCATGTTATGCAATTTCTTGTTCAGTATTTGAAACTCATGCTTGACTTGCAAATCTTTAACTAGACACAAGTTCAGTTTTGTGTTCTCGATAAAGAATTATTAATTTAACAATTGAAAAAAATATATCCCTATAAATGCATTTAAATTCTGTATTTATCATCTGTACTTGTTAGATAGACTCAAGGTAGATGTCCCTAGTTTAACTTACAGATTTTTCATTTAAATGCTGTGAATTCCTAATTATTGATTGAATAATCTGTCTTTCATAAGACCTTAATAAATACTGATATAAAAAATACAATTTAACAGTGGAAGAGATGAGGAAGGAATAATTCTTAATCCATAAAGTATAATGTTTTTCATTTGGTCTACAATATACTGTTCATTTAAAGTGGAAAGATACTAATTCCATTTTGTTTGTTCATCATTCCTATATAGAACATGCACTTATAAACTGAAAATAATCAATTTATTTCTGGACATATTTTGCACCTATAAAGACTGCAATTAAAAAAATAAAAGAAAAACACTGGGAGGAAAAAAGTAATTTGCAACAAAAATATGTTTTGAGTCAATGTAACTTTTATCCATTGAAAACATGCTGATTGACTTGTAGGAAAAATACATTACTTTCAATTTAAAAGGTTAATCACTTTCAGGGATCAGGACTTCAGGAAGATTTTAGACTGGACCTAGGCTTGAATAAGTCTGTACCAAAAGAATTAGATTTACCTTTGTTCTATAGCACATCCTCCTGACTCCAAAAAGAAGATCTAGTAACAAAGCAAGAAATTGACTCTAATATATAGTAATTGCAACAAAAAACTTTGCTAGCAGATACTGAAAAATTTATTAGGAATCTTGACACAACAATTAGTGGCTGTTCAGTGGCTAAATCAGAGCTAGAATTAAACTATCCATTGAATGACTTTTACCTATCTACATGATATTAAATAAAAACCAGCTTTTCCAGAATAATATTAGAAAACATAATCTAATGTAAAATCTCCTGAATAGTTGGAGATTTCAGATGCCAAGTTCTTGGTAGAAACAGCCCGTCTGAATCAAGCATGTTCCACCCAGTAACATGATTCTGATGACCCCTGAATGTGACCTCCTCCCAGTGGAAAGCAATTTAATGCTCTACTGCACATAGAACAGTATGTATGAATACTAGGGGGAAAAAAAAACCCAAACAGATTAATTACTGACAGGTACATTTGAATATGACTGCTTCTTCATCACTTGTCTGTAGCCAGGCAAGATTGTTTCACCTCAGTTAAAAGATAGAGACACATGGCAGGCTGCCTCTGCAAGTTCTCATTAGGCTAACGGCCTCCATTGTCCATTAGAGAAAGAGTCTCACTATTATTTAAGGAAATGTGACAGCAATAGAGGTGAAGTTTTGGCAGGAAATTCATCAGTGCATTACAAAGCTTTTTGCATTCTACTACTTTCACCAGGCTCTTTCCACTCTTTTATCTGTCAGCTCAAATACCTCAGGGTTGTGGTCATGGTAAAGGTCAAGAACATAACAGCAGGTCTATAAAATAGATTTGTTCAGGGGGAGAAGCTGTCATACACAAGTTTATTGAGCACAAGACAGTGAAATGAGAGCTCACATCTCAAAAAAATTATCAAATTAATTACCATTACTTCTGAAAAAAATATTAAGGACCTTAAAAAATGATTTAGAACTTTTACATACTCTCTAATATAACTAATAAAACTAAGGAATATGAAAATATCTGTTATAACATGAATATTGAGAAGCCTCATTTATGCTGGGAACAATTGTAAACATGCATAAATAATAAGTAGTCTGTATTAAGAAAAAAACCCATGTCAGTTGCAAACTATTAATTTAAAATGTTAATAATGTATTGCTTATACCAAGATCACTTAATTCACATACAAGTGTGTGTTTTACTAAAGACTAATTTACTTCAGCATGATGCTTAATTAAATAAGAACCTGAAAATATGTACTTCCTTTAATAAAGAAATTTTCAATGTTACAGTGGTTGAGTTTAAAGCTAAGAAGTTTGCTATGTCTTTAATTATTTGTCATCAGTGGTAGCAATAAGGTGAATTTGAATTACCTGTCACAATGCCCAGTAGTACTCTTATCAGGTCAAGGAACAGGTTGGTTGTCTGATTAAAAACCCATGATGAAAATTCCTGTTAAAACAAAGACCAAACAGAATCTTAACTTCTTATTCTGTCAAATATTAATATACAAATATTTTTAAAAATACACATATTCAGCTTTAGCAAGGAATAAAGGAATTTAACAAGTATGAAATAGGTTCTGTATGCACATTCATTCATATGTGAATTTGACAATAGACCAAAGTGTCTATTGTCAATATCTGGTTCCCATTATAATGCACACATCACATAAAAACATACTTGAAAGCAACTCACCCAGTAAAAATGGTTAATCTCAAGCAGCAATGGTTTTAGGTATATGTGTAGTTATATCAACATTTTTCATTCTCCAGATTTTATATTAAAACTCGATGATTTAAACGAGAGTCAACTGACCTTATAAAGATAAATAGTTTTGATTTTTAAACTGGTTTTTATATAATTAATTTTTCTAACTAATCCTCACCCATATAGTTACCTACCAAATATATTCCTGGATGAGATAAATAACATTACATTTAGAGACCTGGGATTCTTCGATTTCCATGTTTAGGTTTTATACATGTATTCAAGTCTGGGAGAGATGTTTAGATTGAGAAGCTTGGATACAAAATAATGTATGTTTCTTTTTGAACATACATCTGTGTTGCTATGTATTGAAGACCATCTAAGGAATTATATGCCATTTTTCTATCTTTATCTATTCTATATTCAGAACATAATAATAATAATAATAGTAAACTATTAATAATGATTTTTATATTTGAAATATTTTCATAAGCTATTTCAGGCAAAATAGCCAATTTTTCAGAGAGAAACTGAATTAATTTAACTTGAAATTTATTAGTAAGAATTGATTTCTACTGCATTGTCTGCCAAATTTGTAACCTTCATTTTATATGTATATACTTCAATATCTGTGCAATCTAAATGGAACTCTTGGGAAACTTAAAAACAGTTTAACCAGAGCGACCATCACTGTTAGAATTTGCTGAAAAAATGCCTATCAACAAATTAGATGCTTTAGACTCTACAGTCACTGATAGCACTATGCAGATAGATTAGGCCTATCTGGTTGTAAAACTTCTTACAAATGCATGATGCTTTCAGTGTGTTTATCTTATCTACAATATCTTACAATAATTTTTTCACCTTTTTAATTTTTATGTGGAGCTGATCCTTTCTAAGAAGTACTTGAATAAAACACATTTGCAATACATTTCAGAAATTCCTCAAAATGTGTTTCATGTATTTCAATATTCTAAAATTAAAAAAATTCATCATGTACATTGCTTACCCTTGAGTTTCATGAATCTGTTTTCACAGTCTACATTTTATGCTGAGTAGACAAAAATATGTTTAAAGAAGGACAGATTATAAATGTTTGTACTTGTAGTTAGCTTTTGTACATATGCATACAGATATTTATATATTCCTTTAAAAGATTTTATTCTGCCAAATATGTCACGTAGCACATCTTTTGACATTATATAGGCAAGATCCTTAGTTCTATGCCAAGAAATATTTTGGGAGTATTCCACACTAATAAAAGCAGGATATTTTCCTGCAGATATTATATATTACATACATTTCTGCATCTATGAATAGCTCTACCTCTGTTTTTCCTCTATGTTTTTGTAAGTAGAAACATAGGTACGTATGTACCTAATTTCAACAGGATGTGACAAAACAAGAGAATACTATTAATCTCATTTTTCTGTCATCATTAACATCTCTGGCACACAGTTTCCTCATCTGCAATATATGCACACTTACCCCACTCACTGGAAATACTATTACATGCTTTGGAGATGTCTGATACTGATCTCTTTGGACAGCACTACATAATTATGTAGATTAAGCTAATACGCCCTAGTCACTCTTCCATGTGATCAATGGAGAACAAATAGCATGCAGCATCACTGACACAAGAACTTGAATATTTACCCTTAAATCTTGGGTTACCAGAAGACAAGAAAGCAATGGAGAAGACACTTTTTTCCAAAGGTAGCCAGCAAAAGGGAAACAATGCCAAGCAAAAAACTGAGAATCAAGGAGGGCTCTCTTGGAAAGAGCACATGATGGAAAAGGGAGCAGAGAGAAGAGCTGGCATGGAACCTGATCCCCTGGCTACCTCCAGCATGAATGCAAGGAGAACTGGACTTCATATCCTGAAGATAACAATTTCTGATATCTTATATAAGTGATACTATGAATTATCCTTCTAATATATCCACCAAAAGAAAAAATAAAATTTTAAATGTAAAAATGAATTGCCTGTAAATCTCATCAGTCCCAGTGAAGAGAAAATATACCTAAACCTGTAAAACTAAAAAATGTATTACTTAATTTCTGTTTGAGCACTACTATGTCATAGAAAAACATTTACAGTTTATAGAGCAGTCTAATTTCAAGGACAGAAAATGTTTCTTTTATTGAAAGAAACTAAAAAAAAAGCATAGTCAGAAGTATTTACAATATTATGCTCTTGTGATTAATACTGAAAAAATGGCTAACTGTAATACATGCTCCAGAAAAAGATTAATTCGAACTTAAAATTCAGTTAGGAAACATTATTCAGATCAAAATTATGACTTAAAGAATAAATCATCATTAAAGTGACAACAAATAATAAGATATAATGAGGTAATTCTCCAGTGATTTTAACATGTCCAATACACTGCAATAAAAAATAAGCCTCAATTAGCTGAAGAACTACTATTTGTGGAGAAACTTGGATCCCCTTTGAAGAAACTTTAGTACAATTTTCAGAATAAATTAAAGATGACAGTCATGAAATGCATAAGCTCTGGCAACTTGTTAGAGGAACCAAAATTCTTTTATAATTGTTAAATCTTTACCTATATTTGTAGCAATACAATCAATCATAAAGATTCAGTTTGGTATATTTACACATGAATAGTACCTGTTATCACAGTTATTTTACATTTTCTAATAGCTGCTAAAGATTAATTTCAGATAAGGGTTGTAAGGAACATGTCTTACAATATATAAAACAAGATGAAATCTAGCTCTGATAAATTTAAGGTATTGCAGAAGTCACATAACCCTCTGCCAAATAGGATTTCATTCCATACATAGGAATAAGATTTTATCTTTTTCTAAAAAATAAAAACTCAATTTTATAATTGAAAAATATAAATAAAAACTAAAACTGAAACAAGAATATCCCCGAAAATGTAATTCTAGGGTTAAAAGGAACTGAACTAGATTCTGTGTTTTTAGAATAGCACGCTAGTAAGACATACTTTATTATTTACTTTGAGGGAGAAAAAAAACAATGGACTGGATAAATTTTTCTCCAGAGAAAAATATGGGAAATACAAAGAACATCGTGTTAAGTAAACTTCATAAATTGATAATCCATGGCTGCCTCTTGGTGAACACTCTTTTTATGATACATGTGGTATCCATCTGCAATAGAGAGTTAACACATGAAACTTTTCTTAATATCAGCTAAACAGCTGCTCTTATTTCAGTTTCAAAGGTCTGAATCTTATGGACAGCATATTAGAAGGTCCTGATACCAGATTAAATTTAAGCTTTTTGATGATATTACTCAAATGTTTTGCTGATGTGCCTCAGGGAACAAGAACAACAACACAAATTTGTGTGCATTACTGTCATCTGTCTTTCATACCCTTGAAAGTATCTTGTAAAATCTTGAAAGTGTTGGAAGATCTCAGAAAGAGGTCTGGAAGGTGTGAAGAGGTATAACCAGATTTCTCATTCATGTGAGTTCTAATATAAATTTAAAACATCTCAATTTCAAGGGTCAAAAAACAGATCAAGACATCAAAAAACGCAGCAAAGAGGTAAACTGCATAACTTTTACTCTCAGGCAATGTATTCTGCTGTTACATTACAAGAAAGATATTTCATCTTCAGATAAAGTTGTAAGGTCAACTTATTGTCACCTCACTTTTTTATACTTACACATCTGAATATAAGATTGGGAAGAATGACAGAAGAGTAGCATTTCTCACACAGGAAAGTAGAAGAAATAAAAGCTCTCCTCCCCTGATTTCATTGTTAGAATTTGAAAGACATAGAGCAGAACAATGGACTGTCATTTTTATAAAAATCATTGTTCAAGGATAGATTGGTCTAATCAGTCTAAGCAAATTACAAGAAACCTGACAGTCTTAAAAAGACAAGAGAAATTACTTCTGGCTGAAGATCACAAAGTGTGTGATCAGGCTAACTATACTTAGCACAGCTCTTGAACTATCTGTAAGAAAAATGCATCATTTGCTTTGATGCAATGATCTAAAAATCAAATAGCTAAAAATATTTTTCTATTTTAAGTAATAAGAACTTATTAAAAAATCAGAGAACTCCTCAATGTTTCAGTAATATCACTGACCTCACAGGAAGTTGTAACTCATATGTACTCACTCCAACATTCATGATTATACAGAGAGCGTATTCAACATTATGCAAAATAGAGGTTAGATAGTGTGTCCCTAAAGATTTAAAACACAATTCTGGTACTGTGTCCATTTTCACAAGTAGTGGGATGATTACAAGTGAATTAGCTGGACAAGGCAATGAAGACCCTAGAGCTAAACTGTGTTACATGGCATTATAGTTTGGCCATCTGGACTAAATGCAATCCACGCCCAGGTTGCACAAGGGCCAGCAGCTCCCTGGGCTGGGGGCAGAGGAGGGAATGCATAGCAGGGAATAGAGCAAGTTCTGGCAGACAGAGCCAGACCTGCTTCCCCAGCCAGGAGCAGGGCATCCAGCAGGCACTGTGGCACCCTGAGCCTCAGGACTGGGCAGCTCCATGGAGAGGGTGAGGATCTGACCTGGTGAGGGGAACCAGTGTCTTACAAAACCCTGGGGTAGCTTAATTCTCCCCAAATGGTGGACTCAGGCTGAAGTTGGGTCAGGACATCAGCCAGGATAGTCAGCACATCAGACAGGCATTACATCAAAACAAGAAAAAAAATCTCTGTGGACAGCAAAGGAATGAGCTGTAAAACCAGAGGGCTGGTGAGTGACAAATTAGTTTTGGCACCATATAAAGCATTTCAACATTGATGATGCATCTCAGTGGTTTGAAAGCTTTCTTTTTGTATGAGTGCTTTGTAAGCACTGATGTAAGTTGCACAACCCCAGTATTTTTGATGCCCCTGTCTGCACTACATGAGAAAACAGGATGTCCTGCTGGAGTAGGTTTTCCAGATAATTCTACTCTGAAATCATTCTTGCTTTGACTTGGCAGTCAAAACCAAACACATTAAACAAGGAAGTTGAGAAGGGTTGTTTCAGAAGCGTATTACAGCTCCAAACTAAAATGCTAATGAAGATTGATCTTCTGTCAAGTATAAATGTGGGGAAAACAAGGACTAGTACTAGACAAACATTCTCATCAACATAACTTCTCCCTGCATTTCTGTTGTAGGGCTGTCCCTAGAGAAACTATGGACTCTGTTCCTCTTCTAAGAGCATGAAACTTCCATGCTGCATTCAAATAGTGGCAACAGATACTGGCTTAAACTCATGAAACTTGGAGAGCACAAAGCATATTCAGAATCAGCCAACCTTAATGTCCTATAAGATATCATAGAACTAGATCTTTTAAGTTCAGAATGAGATGAATGCAAAGGGACATAAATTTTCTCAAATGGGTTAAAGAAGAAATAATTGATTAACCAGATAGGAAAGTTGCAAAATTTACACAAAAAATGCAGTAACTTTAAAATAAACCAACTTATGCACATAATGAGATCTATTTCCTACTCTTCCTACTTTCCATTTTTGCTACTATTCACTTTTATGTCAGCAGCGTATTATTTGTGAATTTACATTATGAGCAGCATACACAGTTCTATTGCCAGATAAAATCATGAAGAAAAATTACTGTTTCTCTTTCCCTACTTTTTCTTTCCACTTTCTGTTAACAGAGCAAGAATCTACTAGGATAGCAATTTTTAAAAATACCGGTTAGTAAAACCAGAACCACAAATCTATAAACCTAGCACTTAGAGAACTACAGACAGGTTTTTTAGTGATTCAGTATGAAAAACGCCCACTTCTGTATGCTTTATATCATTTCAGAAAGAATCTGTAGCTAGCTGAATGTGAGACACTTTCCTTTCCCTGAAAAAAATTGGGCAGTTATCTAAGGAAGCAGAGACATACCACTCCTTCACAGTAAATCAAATGTTCTGACCTCAACAAAACAAGACCCCCAGCAGATATATACATGCTTCTAAAAATTAGGAGAAATCTCATATATAATAAAGAAAGTGTGGCTTTTTGAATGTCATTCCCATAGTTCTTTCTGAGAAATTATATCTTGAAAATTCATACACTGAGTATTTAAAATTTTTTAGGTTACTTTACTTCAGTTTTTCTCTGAAAACTTTCTCTTCTGCTCCTCTGCCCAATAGTGTATGTGGGGACAAAGTGCTTGAAATGGAAGATCAGCAAAAAGAAAGAAAATTAAGCTATTTTTTAGAATTTTTGTGCTGAAATACCAACCTTGCATCTGGGTGAAGCTAAAAATACCCAGTGTGGGAAATTTCATGTATAGATGTTTGCTTTGTGTTGTTTTCTGTCCACTGAAGAGAAAAAGAAGTCTCTCAAATCAGGTAACTAATCAGGATGCTGTTAAAGGCTTATAAGCATTTTCCTTATAGGCTTGTCCCTCCTTGTAAGGGAGGAAGAGAGATGAGAGATTTGGAGATTGTAAAACACAGCCTTGTGAAGGATTGTGCATGCATCAGGCCTTTTTTTTTTTTTTTTTTTTAATGTGAGGCTGGGCAGAGTTCTTGCACTTTTTGTTAACTTAGCAGTGCATGTGTCCCCATTCTGCCAGTGTAGGGATGGAATTAATCTCCTTTTTACACTTCAGGTGTGGATTTTGGCCTTGGCTACCTGCAGATATTTGGTTCACACAATATATTTTATTTTTTGTTACAGAGATGGCTGCTTTTTAATTGAATTAAACAATAATCAGCATTACCCTTTATGTACATTTTAAAAATATTTTGCGATGAAAAGTGTTTTGAACATGTGATATAATACACAGGTGATTGTCTAAAATGAGTTTTGGAAGACAAGAGAATCAGGTATCATGTTATCCATTTTCTAATCAGAAACAGAAAACAGAGTGTGTTTTTTATCACTGTCTCTCTTATCCCTTATTATTTCTAATGATCCCCTCTTTTATAAGTTGTGAAGTCTAACAGAAACTTAATTAATTTAAAAATGCAATGTTGATTAAAGATGGATCCACAGGTGTCTTACTTCACCACTGATAGGTGCAAAAATCTATTTTTACAAGGAACAAAATGTTTACAATAAAGCTTGGTGTCCTGAAGGGAACAATACTAGTGTTATGTGCTTTCTGATTCATCTCTCAGAATCTTTAAAAAGTTTTATCATTGTAAATTTCAGTTAATTACTTCTTGAGAAACTTTTTTTTATTACTTAAATTAAGTAATAACAATATGCCTAGTTTATATGTCAGGAAAAGAGTTGTCCATACCATGGTAAAATTTGAAGCAAAATATGATTTTTCTGAATCTCAAAAATATTTCTTTTATTGCTTAGCTGCAAAATGTAGGGAATTTTTATAAATAGAGAGATATTGTCTATATTGACTATATTGTCTATATTGTCTATAAATAGAGAGATCATATGCAGGTGCATGTATTAACTGTCTATTTGCAGTACTATCTTTTCTGTTCAGATTTCCAATGGGCAAAGAAGGATGCAATTCTAAAAATTCTACCGAGCAAGTAATTTTAGCCAGTTGGAGGAGGGGAAGTGAAAAATATCAATAATAATAATACTTGTGTAGATACCAAGAAAGATTGCAAGTTAAGGAAAAAATTTTTGCCTCTAAATATATCTATTTGGAGACACTGCAAACATTCTGATTTTAAATACTTCACTTTGTCTATTAATAAACTAAACATCTGTCCTTTTCTTATATTTGGAATGATTTTTAATTTTTAATTTACTTCTAATATTGAAAACATATCACTTAGATTTAGATCACAAATAAATGAACAAAAATATAATATTTTTTCTGTTCTTCCCCAAAGCTGCCAGCAAATTAGTGGATGGAAGCAGAGCTAGCCACAAAAATTCAAGAAAAACAGCTGCAGAACAAGTGCTTTGAAATGACTTTATGGGATATTCACTTTTTTGAGAATGACTTCTGCTTTCAAGTAAGGAAATGCCTGCTTTGCAGCCTGGGGTTAGCCACCACTTTAGACAGACTCTTGTGCTTAATTTTTCTCATTAATTAACTCGAGGCACACCCTGTGGGAATATTAGGTACCTAGACTCTCATTAGTCAACAGAGCGAGGGTAGAGTATTTGGTCTTCAAACTGTTTAACAAAGGAGGCTACTCCTCTTCACAGAGCAAGATTATTGCTCGTCTACAAAAAAATCTGCTTTCTAACAGAGCATATGATTCCCTAATGTCCAACTTCTGAAGCCTAAAATAGAATATAGCTTCCTTTATAATCCTGAAAATTGAGACAATGTAACATTTTCCTCTTGATTTGGTTATACTCTTCAGAAACATCAAAAAATCTTTTCACACTCATCAAATTCATTCTGCAAAAGTAGTGTGTAAAGAAAAGATTTATGGACATCCAATCCCAGTCAAACTTACTCGTAGAGTTTCACCCAAGCTGATGCAATATACAGAGTATATAATATATAAACAATTTTAAAATAATTACATATAAACAATTTTTCAAAATCCTCAAAAATTATCTAAACAAGAATTACAGGTATTAAGAGAAAATATGTGCACATAATTCAGAGATGATGGTTGTATTTCTGTACATCAACGGCAAATTTTCTTAAAAACTATGAATGTTCTAAACTACTTTAAGGTAGATGTTGTTAGTTTTATTTCTGTATAAGAAGCTTTTTGTATTCTGTATTCAAATCCCAGATCGAAGGTAAGAAATTCTTAAATCTCTATGCTTACTGGACATGAAGACAAAATAGCACATCTCACACAACCAACTAAAATGATGTGGATTTATTTATGCACATAGACACAGATGATTAAATATAATTATCTATCTAGACATCAGCTTCACCTCACATAGTTCCAACATTTTAATTGGAATTAAGACACAGGAGACTGTGCCTTATTGATTCATTAACAACTGCATCAAGTGTACTGTCAAGCATAAGGCTAAAGTTTGCATACTTCTACCCTCCTGAGAGATTTATTATTAAATCACTTCTAAAAAACCTCAGTGTAGGTCATTATTACAATATGGTATAGAATTGCTGCATATGTCCTAGAGAAATAATGCATAACCTTGAGAAGTCTTCCAATTACTGAAAACAATTCTCAGGGTAGATGATGGCAAGTGATGGAAAAAGTCAGGTGATTGGACACTGAGACACGGAGCTGGCAGCCCCCAGATCTTAACAGGCTTAGACTGTGAGGGTAAAAAAATACAGGGGCTCCTTTGTTTGGGTCCTTTCTCAGAGGAACCAGCTCAGGTTTTTATTTTGTATTTAGCTATTGCACCAAGATAAAAATATTTTAAGGATCAAGATGTCTGAGACTCTGCTATGGAAAGCTGGAGCCAGGCTGGTGAGGAACCCTGGTGTGACTGTGTGAGTGTGAGGGGCACAGCTGAGAAAGGGCCTTGGTGCCAGCTCAGGTGGTGCCACAGTGGCTCCTGGACCGCTGGACAGGGAAGTTTTCTTAACATACAAGTCCAACATCAGGACTCAGCTAAAGGCAGGTTTCCACAGACGGGTCCACACCCTACCTGGTACCCTTGGATCTACTCCCAGCTCATCCTGCTGAGCTAGCAAACTGCACAATACACTGGTTTAGAGAAAGCAAGATACTTTTCCACTTCAACAGCCAGCACCAGGCACAGGGGCTGTGAGGCATAGTTGCACTTCTACAGTCAGTGCTGAGGCCCTCAGCCCCCCTGAGCATGTCCCATAGCTGTTTTTATGGGATATGCATTGCTGTGGCCCCTCTGGCAGATTGTCAAAACCCTCATCCAATTCAATTGCTGCCACTGAGACCCCTCCTACCTCTGGCAGCTTACACCCCTGGGGTGCCTACACCCTGAGTGGACCTGGCTACTGACCCCAAATCAATTCACACTAACCTCACCAGTAGCTGGCACCAGGCTTTGCAGTACTCACTTGCACAGAACAGGTGAGATTACATGAAAAGATAGGTAAGAAAGGATTTCAGAAGGTAAGAAAGAAGATCACATGCAGTACTTGGTCAGACAGATGTACTGATAAGCAGTGTTTTACATGGAATGGGAACTTTTCACATCCTTGATCCTTTTCCTTATAGTCCCTTAAAAACTTTGCCCCTAAAAATTCCCAAATCCTCAAGTTCATCTTATTTTCCCTTTCTTATCAGTTGCAAAGACCACATGGCCTTCTCTAAAGTTCTGTCTGGAATTTTGTAAAAGTCTGCCAATGACTAACTGTGGACTTTGGACTCTGCCATTATTTCTCTCATTCCCTGCTATCTGTTTATGTCTCCCTGTCCTTATTTAACACTGCCCCATTTACTTATTACTCTCTTTTGCATTGAAAAAGATCCTGATTATTGCACTAGACCTCTCATTAGGGGGAGAAATGAGCCAAGACAGACTCTCATTCAACAGCATGAAAAGGGTCCCAGTTTATTCTTGACAGCTTTGCCATCCAGACTCTGACTGCAGCAAGCTCCTGCTGCAGGGTCCAGCTGCAGACTCTGACTGTGGCTGTTCCCTGCTGGACTGTGACTGCAAGGATTGGTTTGCAGACTCTGAACACAGCTTTCACCCAGCTCAGCTGTGACTGCAGGCTCCAACAGCAGCTCTGACTCCATCAGACTCAGACTGACCTAACAGCAGATCTCTTACAGCAACAACTCTCTTCCTTACTCCATTCTTTGTACCTCTCTGGATTGTTTCTTCTTTCTCAGGACTCCTCTACCTCCTCAAGGTCCTCTTCCTCTAGGTCATGTTCCTCCAAGAGTCTCCCTAACCAGCCAACCCACCCCTTTTATCACACATCTTTATTAGTCACAGCTCTGACCCATTAAGGGCAAGGCTATTCCTCTCCTCTGATAGTTCATACAACTGTGATTATCAGGGGCAAGGTCACCTGTAATCTCTTCTACACCTACAATGATTATCAGACAACCTCAACGAAGCAGATGTTTTCACTTATAACATAACTTTGCAGCCTTATTTACTGAATTCCAGATTACCCATCTGCCATTTTGACTTCCTCCTCTTACAATAATGCTCAACACAAAGCCACAAAAGGAAAATAATTTTTTGTTCAGCAGAGGAGACAGTTGCACCTGTCCCTTCACTAATAACTAAGTAGCTTCCCCATGACCATCTACCCGTTATTATTCCTGTTTTACAACCTCTCCTCAGTTTGTTATTGCTTTCTCAGTACTCATACCAAACAGACATATAGTTTGTTAGTATTTCAATCTGTTATGCAAACACTGACATTTATCATTGGCTAACTTACTTGAGAAACAAAAGAAGCACCTTTTTTCTCTATTTCTATAGGTATTTTCTTATATACAATTAACAAGTTATTACCTTCTGGATGCCAAATGATGAGACCTAACAATTTCAGTTTTCTGCCTACAGTTCCTTTGTGCCTTTTTCGTCACATGTGTCCACCATAGGCTCACTTAAATAACTCCTTATTTACCTTATCTCACCCAGGCTTTGTACCATCTTTCTAAATCCAAGACTTCTGCTCGAAATTTCCTTCACATTTCCTTGAAAAATCAGTCTTGAAACAATGCTTTTAATTACTCTCTTTGAAAGAAAAAAAATAAAGTGCGTTTATGTTATAACATGTAGAAGCAACATGATGAACAATAGTAAAAGAAAAGCAAAATCACTGAAACACTCTTTATGTAAGGAGGTAACTGTACAGCTAACATGAAAGTAATTTTGTATTGGGAAGTGTAAAATGACCCTGAGTAAGGCATTTTGAAATTCATATCTTGAGTTACTATACAATGATTTCTTTTGTTGACATGCCCCAATTTCACATCTTTGTTTAGTAAGAGGTCCAGGACATGCTTTGTTTTATTTCTCTCTAACATCAACAGCTACCATAAAAATGATACTTCAGCAGAACAGCCATGTTAAATCATCGCTAAGTCTGGGAGAAAGCAAGGATATTTATATATCTGGATCCTTTCTGTCATTTCCTACAGTCTTGGTCATATTCATCCCATCAGACCTCTGTTAATCAAACACAACATCCATCTGGATAGCATACTGAAATTCTCTTTCTATGGCATCCCAAGTATAAAAAAGTAGGATACCATGGGTACAGCTTCTTGCAGAGTAAAAATGGCACCTAACATATATTCACTTAGCTCATGTAAAGTGTAAGTCAGAAATAATCATTAATCCTGCAGCTAGCTGTAGTTATAGGATCTTTCTTCTCTAATTGCTTTGCTGAAAAATGTCATAAGTGGTATTTTTCTCCTTAACATTAAAATTTTATGAACACAGAAAGGTTATAAAACATTTGTTCACACAACATTGAGGGAGTCAAACGTATTATTTTAGATACATTTTAAGGACCTTAAATTAGCGCAAATATTCGTGTTAGGCTGGGCACGACATCCAGAGAAGATTTTTGTTCTTCATTAATAACTAATGAAGTTCAGAGCAGGAAAGGTATTTAATATGTTGCTAGATATCTACATACAGTCACGGATATTGCACTCAGTGTCTCACGGGTCAGAGGTTGTAGTCACACACGGGTGAGAACACAAGTGTTCCTATAAAAATGGAGCTTAAGAAAAGAAATTAAACACAGAGTTTAAGAAAAAGATTGGTTTGCATTTATTATTTTTTGATGCAAGGATTAAAACTAAGGGAACACTCTGATCATTCTTATGTGCACAAATATTCTTAGCGTGCACAATTAAATATTCTTATCAATAAAACATGTTACTCAGGTCACTGAATATACTATATTCAGCAGTATTGCAATCAATAATCATATATATGATTCACAGGTATTGCTTAAAATTTTGACAAAATTCAGTACTAAAGAGACATAAAGATAAAATTAATGTGCAATTTTGTTAATATTTCTTGTTTCCCTACTAAAATTATGCTAGTCATTGTGTGATTAACTACTCTAGCTTTCTAAATTGTTTAATATAAAAAGTATAGATTTTTTATACACCTATTTTAGTTTTCTAATATCCCATTTCCAAATGAAAACTGTAAATCTCTGATTTGTAACTTGAATATGTTTTTAGATCAAAGTCAGAAGTCACTGTATTGTAAAACTCAGGCTTGGGATTTTCATACTACAAAACGCATGTGTTTCTTAAAGCTCTCTTGGCCTGACACAGGTCAATACCAAGGAACTTCTAAAGACTATCTATTTTAATGTCAAGAAATGGTATCCTAGTATTCAGGACAGTATAAAGTTATAGAATCAATATTCCATATTTTATTTGCATATTTAATCAGGAATTTAAATCTTAATCTTCTTAAGAACAATAGTTACTGTGTAATCTGATTAACTGCTGTTTGTTGGGTTGTTAGGGGTTTGTTTTAGGTTTTCAATTTAAGGATTTGGAAGAATACTCTGATCTTTATTTCCAAATAATCTGTGAAAAAACAATCACAACAATGAAAGATGCAGTAAAAATACATTTGGCTAATCCTTCCACAATCCTGGCATTGTTAATAAAATCCATCAATTGCTTGTCTAAGATACCAGCTGGGTAATAATAATAAAAGAAGTTCAACATTTGGTCACAGTGGTCTATTACCAGATCAGCATAATGGCTCTTGCTAGTCATGAAAGAAAAGATGAATCACTAGAATAAAGGAAATCCATACATTACATTTCTATTTTCCAATTTTCCAATTAGGAGATTAATTTATACATATATATATATATATATATATATATATTTATTTATTTATTTATTTATTTATTTATTTGTGTGTGTGTGTGTGTGTGTGTTTATGTGTGTGTGTGTATATTTAATGTAAATGCACAGCCATGTTGAATAAGTTCAATATGCATACTATTTATAAGACAAGATTATTTTAAAGAACACAACTTCCAGTTTCCATTTCACCTGTTGTGACACTTCACATAACACTTTGAAGAGATAAAGAAAAATAACTTATTTTCAAGTATATGTCAGCAGAACGTAAATGCTTAGCATTGATATCTTTATTCAAGTTTTCTCTTTTTTCAGATTATATTCAGTAGGAATAAAAGGGTCAGGTTAAATTAGAATAATTTTTTTCCCCTCCTCATACAAGATAGTCTAAATCTCTTAATATTTCTCTATATCGTTTGTCATATATCCTAGTCAGAAGCAGTGTTTCTTAAGAGTTTGGCACACAGAAGTTTTTTTAAGCTGGATATAAGTGGTGAAAGCATAAGAAACATTTCAAAATGTAAACATTTGTGTAAGGATTTTATGAAATCTTAGGAATATGAGAGTTATTGTACTCTACACTACCTTGAAAATCATATCAGTGGTTTAGAGTTTTATCTGGAGAGGAATAAATCAATGTAAGATGACTGTGGCATAGTTGCTAATACCTGTACTGCAGCTGCAGCACAGTTTTGAGGCAGAAATGTCAATGGGGTTTATGTACATATGCAGATATGTATGTGGGTGTATACATATCTGCAGATATATTGGGATACACACATATGTTGCAATATAGACATCTAGAAACATATATAGGGTTTTGTTGTTGTTTTATGGGTTTTGAAGTATTTGGGTTTTTTGTTGTGTGGGTTGTGGTTTTTGGAGGGGGGAGTTGTGTTGTTTTGGGATTTTTTTTAATATTGTTAATTGGCTTTTTTTCATTTTCAATTAAGATTTAATTTTGTACATAGGGATACAGAGCTCCATTTAGTGACTTCAATGAGTTTGTCAGACTTACTGGGTGATAGAATGAAAAAAAGTATCTGAAGAATTTTTTTCTGAAATGCAAGAGATGCTGCTGTGATAAGACATTCATAGTTAGGACAACATCACTGTTATAAGGAAAATTGTTAATAAAGACTTGGTCTTCACTTTCTGTTCTTACATCTTACTGAATGGATACCAATAAGAATAGGCACCAGCAAAGTGGGAGGCAATACTCTAATGTTTATAATGCCAAAATTTGGAAGCATAGGGTAGAAGATTTATGCTGTTTCTATTTTTCTTGTGAGTGTGTCTGATTGACCCCAAAATATATGGTTATCAGATACCTAATGGTCACCAGAGACTTGACAAGCTAAATTGCATAGGTCTAATGAAGATAAATAGCATTCCAGACACAGATATATACTACATACCGAAAGGAAAATGACACAGATGTTGTTGCTAGGCAACTCATCAACTTATCACCCCATGTAAAACATGCATTTCCTGTGATTTTCCTGTATATGTAGCCAGAAAAAGATTGGGATGGAGGGGCAAGGGGGACACACACTACCATCCTCTTTCACTGAATTACTAACGCATAGGTACATATCAAGAAAAAAAATCTATATTCAATAATTAATTTTACTATGTTCTTAAATATAAAACATTCATTCTTTTTTATGGCTTTTGGATATAAAACAAAGTAAGAAAGCACATTCGCTGCCGGTCAGTTTTAAAAGGTTACACTGTAAATTTTTAATTGAGTAATGATGCTCTCTTTAATGATTTATGTTGGTAGGAATTTTTTTGATACAGTGCCAATGATTTTCTGTAATTGGATGAAATTGTATTTTTTCCCAGTTCAAACTGTAGTAATAAAGAATTCAGCTTTATCACTCTTTATTCTGTATGCAAATGAATTTATGACAGATTTTTGTTTCCTGTTTTATCCTTTTTCTCCTCTTTAGAATAGGTGTTTGATTGTTCTTGTTGCACGGAGGTTTTCCAAGTGCTATGCAAGTACTGCATAAGCTTCATAATTGAGATTTATTTCTAAGAAAGCAAAATTGAATTGCCATTAAGAGAAGTGTGTAGAGCTTAATGATATTCTAGTAAAGCTCAGAAACCTATCCCGTAACAATCACTTCTCTAAGAACCTGCTCTCTTAGATTTTCTTGGTTGTGCTACAACATCGCCGATTAATGCATACTCCAAGCAGAATGAAGATTGTTTACAGTAAAAGCAAATGTCATTTTGCATTCCATTCCACTTTGATTCTTTGTTTTAGAAACCAGATTAATGTACTTTGTTCCTTCATTTTCACATAGCTACTTGGTGACAAGAATAAAGCTATAGAAAGGCATCAACACACTTACTATAGTACAATAAATACAATGAATTCAAAATTAGTTCAGCAGTGTACTTGATACAGGAATGTATGTTCTTTGATACTGGCTCTGACTGTCTTCTAGACAGTCTTCTGTGGCAGTTATAATAAATATTCTGCATGCTTAAGATGCATGAGGAATGTTTCTTAATTTTACACAACCCAGACTCAGACTTTCAGTTTTCCTCACAGCTAATGCTGAGATAGGTAATTGGGAAAATCCTAATTTAGTAGCCTCCAGATCAAGCAATGTTACCACATGCTTTATAAGTTATACTTTCAAGAACCTTAAAACTAAAATTGAGATCAAGTATTCGAATAATAATTTATTTATTAATTTTTACATTCATTGCTTGTCATCATTTAGACCATTGAATAATTAAAAACTTTATAATCAACTTAAAAATAAAATACTACTCAAAGATTGACCTAATGCTGGATCCAACACTGGATAGAAGAATATGTAGAACTTCCTGTAACTTTAGTCCCTAGGCTATGCATTGTAATATGCGTCTCTAAAATAGCCAATTTTTTTTCCATTTTTAATTCTATAAATGTAGGGTTCACTAGGTTTTTCTATGATTTTTTTTCTCTGTTGCATCTGGCTTGAAACTGTGTTTAGTAATGTACTATAACTTTCTATGCTACATTTTACTCCGATGTGATGCTGCATAATGCCTTATAACATGCCTTAAATTTTTATCAGTGCTGTAGTGGTCACATAGGTACACTGAATTATCCTTGTAGGCCCCTTCCATCTGGAATTATTCAAATAACGCAGATATTGCATTGAAACTCCATGAAAAGTTTATCCACTAAAGCCTTAGGTTCTGCATCAGAGCTAAATGAATATATTAGGAAAACATGGCACATTGTATTGACTGTCCTAAGCTGCAAGCTGTGTGTATTTCTTTTCTTTCTCTCCAACTTTTAAATGGAATTCTTACTGCCCTGCTTAGGAGTTGCCCGAGGCTCAAAATAGAAATGCTATATTTTTTTAGTTGCCTGATTCCATTTTTCTGTAGTATATATATCGGCTTTGGAGACTAAACTCAGATTGTGTCAGGTGTACAGTATCTGTCATAAATAGGATTCAGGGGGTCAATTTTTTTCTTAGTAAGTGTATTTCAGAGAGATAAGGCAATGGATGTGGAGTTGGTTCTCCAATGTCAGTGAAGGCAGGAAATTTATGCCTCTTTGGTGGAACAGGGTCTTTTTGACGCCATGAGTTCTTTAGTTTGATCTAGTTATACACATTGGAAAGTAGTATACTTTGACAGGGTTCTCTGTCGCCTTTTGCTGAGGAGAACATAAGGAATACCTAGTGCTTTTCCAACATCTCAGTTTTCATATCGGGAAAGTGTCTCAATGTAGCAGAAATACAAGATGGGCAAAGCTGAGGAAGAAAGAGGTTCACACATTTTGTCCAGCAAAGATTACTTTCAACTGTAAAGAAAAGTCCCATCCTCCTGGATTTAGTCCTAATTTTGTACTAAGTGGTCACTGGATACAATGCAAAAAAAGAAATCCTACAAGGAATGCCTTTTTCTCAGACGTGTTCAGTTATACCCATTCATTCAAACATTCCTTAGCCTTTTGATTTTATCCTTATAACTTATGCTGATGAAATTTTTTGAAAATTTCACACACTGGGGTGCAGACTTCATCATATGATAATCTTTTATTTCTAACATGCTTTTATAATCAATGAGATGTTTAAGATTAAAATTCACACTATTATTACTGGAACCTAACTGGGTACCACTAAGATAAAAGATCAGGGGTTTTGAATTATGTTTTATTACAAGTAATTTAAGAATCTACCAATAGCTCTATCTGCTTTCTCTTATTGGCTAACTTAACAATAAAATAGGAATAAAGAATAGATACTTGGAGTGATTAGAGTATTTTTTAAATATCATTTTCATGCTTAATTAAATATTTCAATGAAGTTCATATATTAGAGGAATATTCACATATATTTATGCTTTCAATATTGACATGAACTATAGGACATAAAAACAATGGAATTAATACACTGAAGAATGACATAGAACAAAGAATGTAGAAAACCTGAAACTTCTTTAAATTTAGAACTAGGATTTGTGGTTTTAGATGGATTTCAGTTGAACCTTCAGAAAAACCTTATTCTTTCTTTAGCAAGAAATAGCAAGAGGAATTATATAAAAGTAAGATATTTTTAACATTTTTATTGCTGAGGCAAGTAGGTGACATAGTTATGTTAAACAATGTAATAGTACTGTGGAGAAAAGACTTTGAAAAACTGCTTCATTTCTGTGTCCATGCGCGATAATAGTCCTCTGGAGGCTACAGCCTTACAGGCAACAAAAGATTTGGCACACATAAATTCATAACAAGGTAGATATATAGACAAAAAAATATTTCCCATATAAAAGGTTTTCATAAAGACTATGTTTAATTTATTGTATTGGTACTGGTAGTGTAACAATACAATAAATATTTAAATATTTCTTAAAATATTTTTCTTTTGTCTACTGCCTAACATGTAATTTGCTAAAAGTTATCTTATTAAAGTAGCTATAAAAATTCCAAAATAAAAATCTATCATCAGTATGTTAATTATATTACTACCACTGCACTATTATTTAATTCTTTAATTTTTTTTTATTCAAAATATCAGGTGTTTATTAGAGATTGTCAAGAAAGTAATATGGTTGGTATCATACAGAGGCTTAGACAGGAATATAAATAGTTTTATAATAATTTTTAATAAAATTAGGCAATTGCAATTGCCTAATTATTGAAAAAAAATTAATTTTAGAGGCAGACACAAGCACGTATTAGGACCCAAAAGCAGCTAAAGCATTCCATAAATTTTACTGAAAAGGGAATTGAAATCAACAAGTAAGAAGATAACTAATTATTCAGTTCCAACCAAAGATATATAGATGCTAGTGTCACTAACACTGCAGCACACAGTGTCCTCTAAATTATTCAGCAAGTTTGAAGAATGATTTTTGAGGCTGGAGAGAAAACATTGGTCTGACAATACATATCCTAAGTTCAAATATTTGAAACTACCTTCCTTTAATTAAATTTTCCTTGCTTGTATGTTTGTTTGTTTTAATTGGAAGAGAAGGCTTAATTTCGAGTTAATCATAAAACTTCTACTTGAAAAAAAATTGAATCCTCCTTCTCTAGTCCTTTGCTGTTTCTTAATGAGAGCTACATATCCTTAACATTATATGAGCTGCCTAGTTGTAGGATTCAAAGACATCACTTAGAGCACAAGACCCAGTCTTTAACAATTACTAGGGAATAAAACATATGGAGAATCTTCTGCTGGATTCTTTGTGGGAAGATCTATATTGCCAAGGGGATGTTTGGAATCTGATGATAGTAGACTAAAATAAGCAAGCTAAATATGCTTTTGGTTTACTCAGTATTTCTCGTGCCTATCTTAGTAGAATTTGATTTCCTTTCATCAAGGCTTATCCTTCACTGAGGCATGCTGTACATGTAAATTCTGCAGTTTATATCTATATAATGTAAAAACAACTTATTTGGCATCTATTGTTGAATCCCACCATGAAATTGTCCCTGTTTTCCCTTAAATTGCTCCAGGGTTCAGGTTTCCCACTTTGTTGAGGGTGTGGAAATCTGTGTTGTCAGACAGATTGCCAGTAAGCAAGCTTAGACACATTAAAACTCTTCCAGCTGCCCAGTAACCACAGATTCTTGAGCATATAAAAACTCAGGAATTTTATTTTCCTCCATGCCGTGGCCACTGAACACATAATGTTTCCTGATGCAATTGGCTGGACTAGGCATTATTTCTGCTACTGACACTCCAACCTGTTTCACTGCAGGCTCATTCATGCCAAGTTAAAGAATAATGAGAATGAATTTTGTCTGCCACTGAGAAATCCTATATATACTATTAATGAACTGGCCAGTAATTAAAATTGAAATTTTCAGCCATAGGAGATATTGCAGACTCAAAAATAATCTGAAACATATAGTTTATGTAATTGCAATAAGTATGTTAAACTCATTACAGTATTTCAGATATTCACGAATTTATTCCAGCTTTAATAAACCTTGAATTTGTTTTGCTCCACGTTTCTAATGCTTGAATTTAAAGTATTGTTTGATGGCAAAACATTATGCAAATACTGTTGTGCAATATGCGTTACAACTTTGTGTCTGTCTAAATTTGACATTGCTACATCTTCCAAAAGACAATTCATCAAACTGACATTTCATAAGGCATTAACAATTCAAAAACTACTCTATGGCTCACAAGTGAAATGTATGCTCGACTGATGGCTTTGCAAGGGATGCAAAGGCCTATTCTTCACTGTGGTGCTAACGAGAAACAGAAAAAAGGTTGTGTTTGTCATCAGTAACTAATTGAATCAGCCACAAAAGCTACTCTTACAGTTATTTTTAAAAATAGCAACTTAAGAATTCTGTAAAATTCTACTTGTTTATAAATAATACTTTTTCTATTATATTCTATCTCTGTTTTTATATAGCATTCCAAACCTTATTTGTTTGTACTTCTCTGATCTTTCTTTTATTCATTTTAACCTGTATGTATTCAATTCTGTCATATTTTTTAAATACAGTATATCAAAACAAGTTACAAGATAATAAAATGCTAGTAATTACACTAGAAGCAAAATTTTTAGTTGTCCTTAAATCAATTTTTATGTACTTGCCTAGTGTGATACCAGTTTAGATCATATACACATTTGAGAAATACGTAAATCACATGATAATGTCCATATAAAACTTGTTTTCTCAACTCAACTCTGCAGAGTCTGGTTTTATCCCCTTCCCCCTTCAAAACTAGTTTAAAGCCCTCTCAATCAGCCTGGCAAACACATGGGCTAGAATCCAACTCTAACAGGCCTGATGCTGTGAAAATTGCCCCATGATCAAAGAAATCAAAATTCCACCGATGGCACCAGCCCGTAAGTCACTTACTGATACAATGGGTTTTCCCATTCCTTACATCATTCATCTCTGCTGCCAAATGGACTGAGCAGAGCATCACCTGCACTCCTGTGCCATCAGCGAATCAGCACAGAGCCTTCAAGTCCATTTTAATTTTTCTGGTACCCTTCACGTCAATCTCATCACTGCTGACCCGGACAACCAGCAGGGGGTGATTATCAGGGGGATGAATTAGTTCAGGGAGTATCCTGGTAGGATCTCATACCCCAAGAGGGTGAGGGCTGCTTGATCAGCTCCTTTAAATCACCTCCAAATGACCCTCGGACTACCCTCTGCTCACCTGAATGGCTGGCAAGAGGGTGGATATGAAATAATTTTCATAAATATATAAAAACACTAACAGTTTTGGCGGAATCAAGCCATCTTCAATGATGAAAGAAAAACAGTCGGAAAAATTTCTGCATTCAAGTAGCGGGAAATGGTATGAGAGCTAAAGGTGATTTTGAGAAAGAGTAACTGCAATTCTTAGGAATGCTTTAATAATGAAGACCCACCACCACAAAAATAGTAACAGCTGGTATATATGGCATAAAATCACTGCAGACATGTGGGTTTGATAATTTAGAGCAAATAGGTACTAACAAAACTTATTAGGTAGCCTTCTTTCAAATTTTAAATTTCAAATTTCATAGTTATTGTCTGTGGAGGACAAGTATACAGATGGTGGACAGAATAAAATATATTTGATATGTAAAATCAGAGTTGATCTTATCAACATAAAGAGCATTTAATTTAGTTAATGTGTTCAAAGAATATCCTTATTGACAGGCCAAAAATACACAATTGTATATATTGCTCTTTCTGTTGTTTTCCTAATTATTCAAAGAAAAGGAATATATTAATAATGCATGACTGATAATTCTTCAAGGCAATTATGACATCTGCTAATAACCCAGTTGCAGTGTCTCAGTATTTTAGGATTCCTGAACAATCTTTTATTTTCAAGTTTTTATTGTTTTTACTAACTAAAGCTCATTCTGTACTAAAGAAATTATTTATGGACCTAACTGCTAATGCGTGAAGCCACATCTTTTTCCATTTACTTTAGTGAGTAATACATGTTTGCATTTTGGGTTTTGACATTGTATAGAAAGATTAGCAGAGATGTTGAACTTCCACAAATCATATCTATTCAGCTTCAGCTTAAAGAATCAACAATAGTATGTCTACTGCAACAACTCCATCCAGAGCTCTGTTTACATGGATTTTTTGGAAAGTAATCTATAAACTAACTTCAAAAGAAATATAATCACATATCCACCTAAATTTCTCATTGTTTTCCAATCTATTATTTGCAAGTTTTTATTGCTTGTGCTACCTTAGGCCCAGTCTGTAATAAAGTTATTATTTTTGGGCCTAACTAGCAAAACATTTAAGCAGTTTCAAAATCTATATTTAAAACATTTATCATTTATAACAGGACATATAAAAATATTTACAAAAGCTTCTCACACTAACCCCACAGAAGTAGCAACAGAGCTAGACAAGCCCATTGCCTGCACTTTCCCAGTGTACAAAATTTATAAGGTAACTGAACAATGAAAGCTGATTTTGTGTGCAATCAAGGGGTTTGAAGGGTGGTGTAGAATTTAGGAGTTTCCTTTCACAGAATTATAGCATCAGTGTTCGACTGAATTTGAATTTATTTTTTTCATTTCATTGCTTCCAATATTAATCAGTAAAGAAAACAAATTATTCCAATTTAAAGTGCTTTTATTCTGAAACAGGTGCTTCCAATTGAATTTTATAAAAAATATTAAACATAATCACAGCCATCGCAATTCCATTACTTAAAAATGCATCCAGAAATGTTACATTTACTTGGATAGCTGTAGCTCAACAGAGAATTCAAAGACAGAACCGCAGGATCTACTAAGTTGGAAGGGTCCCACAAGGATCAATAAGTCCAGCTCCTGACCCTGCACAGGCTATCTTACCATGAGTCACACCATGTGCCTGAGAGCATTGTCCAAACACTGGAGCTCTGTCAGCCTTGGCGCTGTGACCACAGCCTGTGCCAGTGCCTAACAAACCTCTGCGTGAAGAGCCTTTTTCTAATATGGAGCCTAAACCTTCCTGACACAGCTTCAGGCCATTCCTTACAGCCTGGACAGCAGAGTACCTAATCCTCCTCTTCCCCTCTTGAGGAAGTTATAGGCTGAGGTCTCTCCTCAGTCTCCTCCAGGCTGCACAGACCAAGTGACCTCAGACACTCCTCACATGGCTTCCCCTCAAGGCCCTTCACCATCTTTATCTCCTTTCTCTAGATGCTCTAGCAAACTTTAATGTCTTTTTTTTAATTGAGGCACCCAGAACTGCCCCCAGCACTGGAGGTGAAGCTGCCCCAGTGCAGAGCAGAGGGCACAATCCCCTCCCTTGCCTGGCTGGCCATGCTGTGCCTGATGCCCCCCAGGACAGGCTTGGCCCTCTTGGCTACCAGGATACTTTCGGCTTACATTCAGCTTTCTGTTTGCCAGGACCAGTGTCTTCTCTTTCCTCCTCCAAGATAGTTTAAAGCTCTATCAATAAGCCTCACTAGCTCTTTTGCTAGACCTTTTTTCCCCCTATAATGAAGGCCCATTCTGAAAGCTGTCACTAGATCACCCCATGATGAAAATCCCAAAATTTTTGTGATGACACCAACCTTGGAGCCATCAAGCTCCAGCAAGCATTGAACTGATGAATTTTCTATTCCCATCAACATTATTTCTTTCTAGAAGATTGATCAAGACTACTTTCGGTAAACCTGTTCTCAAAAATTATGAGCTGTCATACAAGTTAGATTGAAAATACAAACAAAAACACTGCCTCAATTACTTTAGTAGAATTAAGTGTTTCTCTAATCTGATATTCTTCTCTAGTCTGATGTTCTTCTTGACTGATATTCTAGCCTATATTAATTTATTTTCTGTATTGTTAACTCTTCTTTCTAGCTATATTATATTTTAAATAAACCTGAAAACAATGACAGAAAAAGAAAATATTAAATCATAGTCAAAATTGGATATTTAATGTACTTTTCCACCTGTTCCTTATATCAGTTTCAAACCTAAACACAGTGCATAGGGAGAATTCTCAAGAATATCATCACATTGACGGCAGAATCTGGAAAATTCATCACTTCTAAGTTTCTTGAACTTTCTTGCATTGCTAGGACTTTTTTTAAGTTGATTTTTTTTCAGGCTCCAACATACCAGCCTGAAATAAGTTTTGAAGAAAATTTAGCTCTGTAACATTGCAGCTTGGATATCATCAAAATTACTGACAACTTCAGATCATTTTCTTCAGATAGTTTTCTTGGAGTAATTTAATTTTTTCCAAAGGGCTTCAAGAGCAACAATTATTGAAGTAGAAAATCAGGTGGAAAATGTGAGATCGGACAGGAGAATGTATAAGATGTGAAATACTCATATTTCCTATGGTGGAAGAGAAAACTGAAGCCAGGTTTTTCCCCACGATAGATCACTAAGTTTTAAGGAAGATGACAAAGGCTCTACCAGTAATGACTGCTCTTCTAGTAATTCTTCTGTTTTTCATTTCCTCTATCGTTTTACTTTGGATATTCCACTAAACCTAGAGGAAGACAGGGAAAATAAAACTAGATATATTCACTCTTTTAATCAAAAGCAAACTTTTCCACTCTTTTTTAAGATAACCTCGAGAGAGGAGATAAAAAAATAATATTAAAAATGTATTAGTTAAACTAAAATGAAATGCTGAAACATACCTCTAGCATTCTTTAAACAAAATTTATTCTGCTCTTACACACATAAAAATACAAACTTATAATCTGATTACATATAGACACTTTCACCCTGTTTTAAACTCAGATTCTGTAAAGAATCACATCTCTTTTGTATCACACCTCTGTCTGCAAACCCTATAAAAATGTTAAATTCAGTTTCCCATCACTTACCTTGAATGGGTAATTTACTAAGAAAAAGCATCTTAGAATACATAAAATCTGTTGATAGTGCACTTAAAGTATTATATGTCCCATGTCATATGTCTTAAAAAAAAATTAAAAAAGAACCATTCTAGAATTCTTTTCTCAAAAGTAGGGGTGTATATTATGTATTGTGACCATGGAACTTCTTTACAGAAGTTATCAACAGAGACAGCACCTTTCATGGATTAATGGAAATACAGAGTTTAAAAAAAAAAAAAAAATTCAAATGAGAGGAGATACATCAAGTAAATAAATTACTGGTGTTTCCTAGAAATACAGTATGTGTTGAGAGACCAATTGGTTTACTGTGACAAAGAATCCTCCATATAGTACGATAACCACAGTGAGTTTGATTATGTGTTCCTGTAACATATCTTAGAACTTTCTTATAACATATTTTAGGTTCATCTTGGCCAATATACTAGGAAGACTAGAAAACAGAAGACCAAAAAAACCATAATTTAATTAAACTGTCTGGATTTGACGTATTTAGGACATACTGAATAAAAGTATTTGAAAATTGAGTCTATGGTCTGACAAGAACCACCAAAAGTCACTTTTTTTCATTTAATCTTCTTAATTTAGTTCAGATATTTTGTATTTCCAGCTCTGCAATATGCTATTCATTTTCAGAAGAGGTTTTAAGGAAAATATATAGGAGAATGGAAAAAATTTAATTAATATACTCTAGCACTTTTTCTTATTATGACTAATAAGAGATGCTTATGGTGCTTAAGTGAATAGAATCACCTGCCATCCCATAAATGCACTCATTGACTACCACTGCATCACTGATAATTTATTTATGGCACAATGTCTGTGACAATCCCGTTTCCTAATTGAAGACATGAGAATCAGATGGTTACTTTTTCTTCATCATCAAAACAGGTCTTTTTTGGTTCTCCCAACTAAAGAAAATCCATTCCAAAATTTTTTATGCCTCTTAACAATGAAGGTCCTTTATTAAAGCATTCAAGTCTTCTAATACCCCAAAATGGAAAGCTGACATATTTTTTTACTTATTTAGTAGCCATGTTAAAGGTCTTGTAAGCCTTATGATAAAACTCCCCCACTAAACTTCAGTATTTTAATCATTAATTTGACCCCTCACACGCAAAAGACAAGACTTTGACGGGCCATATTTAAATAGAATCAGAACACTCACCTTCAAAAGAGAGAAAATCAATAAAATTACTAAAAGAATTCATATGCAATTAAAACTATTACTCATTATTCTAATATAACATTGATGATAGAATTATAAAAGGCATAGATTTATAAAAAGATATAAAGGTAGGAATAAATTTGGATATTTTTCCAAAAACAGTGAAGCATAAGTATTCATCTTAATTTAAAGCTGTGCTACCAGAAAGGGTTATTTAAAACTAACTTGTATTTCACTGGCAGTCAGAGAAATGGGAGGAATTGAGAATGAGCAGTTTAAACTTGAAAATCAACCACTAGATGCCAGTTTCCTCATTGATATGCATAAGACAATGAAATAAGCATTGCCACAAGGTGACAGAACAAAAATATCAATTAAATACATATTAAAAATAAGACTGGATGTGGCACTCGGTGCCGTGATTTAGTTAATGAGGAGATTTTAGATCGTAGCTTGGACCTTATGATATCAAAAGTCTTTTCCAACCTAATTGATGCTGTGATTCTGTAAAGAAAAACCTCTTTAAACTGTGAATGATTAGACATGGACCAGCTTCTCCAAAGATGGAGTGAAATCTTGCCTATAGGAAACTCAAAGCTCAGCCCAAAAAGACAATGGGAAATGTGGCTCTAGCTTTGCATTCAGCCCTTCTTTGGGTGAGTGGTTGGCCTAGATGATCCCCCAAATACAACACCAAGATACATCTGCCTGCCTTAGAATTTTTATGGCTCTAGACTTCAGATAATGAGGTTAATCCCATCTCAGTAATTTTTTTTTAAAAAATTTAAAGCTATTGTCTGTTTCAGAAAATCTGATTTTAATCAAATTACATCTAACCTGAAAAAGATCCAAACAAAGCAAAAACTCATGCATTTGTCAGACAGATTGGGAAAATTAGTAACTTTTTGCAATGATTTACTGATGTTGTATTTGGGAATAAAAAAACTGGAATCAAACAGGTGGGCTCAGAAGAACAAATAAACACTGTGAAAACACCAAATCCTCAAAAGGGTAAAAATTTTATTAAGATTTTATGAACTTCAAAAGAAATTGCATGAGGTTCAAAACAGTAAGCCCATGTGTGTTTGACTTTGATCATATAATGGATTCTGCTCAAATGTATTTGCTTGTGTCTACATCAAATCATAGCAAAGTGCAGTGCACATCAAGCAGATTTTGACCTTTAATTCACCTGCACCTGCTAAGAGACAAAGTGCTTTTTTAGCAGCTTGCAGTTCCAGATCTTTTTCAAAGATTTCAGCAACGCTTCATGTGCTAAGAAAGATGGAGACAGTCATGTGGGTACAAGATGCAAAAGGTCTAGCTTCTTAAAAATTTGTTGTAAAAATTAGACCCCTAAAGACTGCATTAATTATTCATTCATTTCTGCTTCCAGAACCAGACATGTTCTCAGAGATGCAATGTGTAGTACAAAATTTATAAACATCTTTCAAGAGGGAAATCTATGCGTGTGTAAGTATTTAAGGCAACTCTCAAAATCACAAAATCTGGTGTGATTCAAGGTTTTAAATGCAGTGCTGAAATAGAGATGCTAATTTCATCTGGTAACTGACCTCTTGCTGACATACATAAAAGTTTGACTATGGCCCTGGATCACAGTGTATTGTACCCGGACACTTTATATAATCATATCACTCTTGAATTTACCAGCACTTCCTCCCTATCAGGTTCTAAGCAGTTCACTTTGTTTTCTTTCAATATTTTCTCAAAAGCATTTTCAAGGGTGGAAAGTTAAAAATGACTTTGATTTGTCACTTCTTTTTTGGTGAACAATGGAACGAATTGAGCTCTTTTCTCAGGGATTTGTGTTGTTTCTACCTACGACACATCTGCTTTGTGGCATCTTCAGTTTACCACTCTGCTTCTCGCCTACCTTGTGTATATTTCTGGTTCCTCCTATGCCCTTTTCCCACCTATCACCTTGGCAGGAGTGAAAAGGAATTACCAGGCTTCAAGTTAACCTGAGTCATCATAGATTTCAGACTCCTGAGCTCCTGAAGTAGCTTTTCTTTCAATATGGTATATATTTTTCTTTCTACTCACATTGTGAATTTTAAAAACTCAGAACCTTGTATTTGTTTTGAGCTCCGTAGTTCTGTGTCAAATTCGGTTTAAATTGACCATCAGGTAAAGGTTTATTAGAGAAAAAGGAATGGCAGATGGATAAGTGATTGCACAAACTCCTCTTAATGAAATTGAGCTAAAAAGGAGAAGAAAAGAGAAAAACCCGTACATTTTGTGGACATGCAAAATTATATCATCAGCACTCAAATTCCTAGGTACTTTGTAAAATGTTGCTTTAAATTATCTTTGAATAAGCAATACCCTGTTTGAAGACATAAAAACAGTCCCAGAGGACAGAATTCAGTTTTATGAATTTCTGTTGTCTGAGAAATTCAAGCATGGCTTGTCGGCTTTTGCTCTGAGAGTCCATTTAAATGCTTTCAAAGAAAAAAAATGAGAAGACAAGGAAAATTAATATTGCCATTAAGATATTCTTTATACACATCAAATTTTGGTTTTGAATTACAGTTTTGGGTTTTGGTGGTTAAAAGTCAGTGTTTTTTCCTGTAAAGTTGAACTGAAGAAAGAAAATATGCAAAATTAGGTAATGAACTGAATTCAAATCTGATACTAAAGATAGATATTAAATCTGATAAATGTCAAACTTGAATGCAAAATAAGCAATTTTCTTATATAAAAATTCTCATTAAATTTTCAAATTAACATAAATTTAAGTCATCACTTTTATAGTCCTTTTCGCCTCTGGAATCAGGCAACACTCACTCCTAACACTGCCTTTCTCCATTTTTTGGAAATTAATATTTGAATTAGAGTGCTTCCATAAATTCATGGGGTTTGGAGTTATACCTATTAACCAAGGATGGATTGTCTTAAGCTCTGAAGATGAGGGCATAAAAAGGACCTTCAGGCTATCACTTAATGCAACTACTATTGCCATTCCAAAATGTGGTTCAGCTGAACTGAGATATTTCTCTGAAAAAAGAGAATTCTACACATCTTTGTCCAATACAAATGAACTTCTTCAATTGCTACAGATCTCCAGTTTAAGATTCATAAATGTCATGTATATACCTGGAAGCTTATTAACAGCTGTATAGGACTAACATAAAACTAAATTATACCAGAGACAAAACACATTGCTGAATGCATTTATTAATCTTCCACAAAGATAACTGCACTACCCAAAATAAATGCAATAAAAAAGCAATGGAATGCTATAGTTACTTTGACTAATCCTATTTCCTATTTAAGGAAAAGTTTTATCTTAGTTGTCTACTGTTTTTATAAATTGAGTTTGAAAATATACTAGACAGAAGGAGAAAAATCTTCTAGACTAATTGCTGCACCTACTCTTTTAGGTCATGCTCTGGAGAATATAGACATCTTATTTTGTAACACTTAAGTTCTTTCCTAACACATCTAGCCAAAATACTGCCATAGCTTCAAAGAGAAAAAAAATCATATGTTAATTTATTCTATCACAGACATACTGGTCAGAGGTTTCAGACTCTAGAGGTTCTTCCTTGTGATGAAGCTGTCAAAACCTTGCTAGAGTTTCTTCACCCCTAAAGGAATGATGATGTCTGAAAAAATCAAAACAAATTTGTACTGCATAAACTTTGCCAAGAAAGCAGAAAGGCTTGGTGTTTTTTTTCAAATTTCCTCCTCATTCTTTGTGAAGAGGTATGAAATTATTTGTTTGAATATTTATTAGGTTCCCAAAATAATTGAAAGAAAGTCCAAATTGGATATGAAATAAAGAAAAAAAAATCCAACTTTGAAAAGTTGGAAATAGCAAAGTAGGTCTGTCAATCACTGTCTTCAAGTTATTTAAAAATATAGTACAAAAGCCAACAGTGGTTTTTTTCTAAACTAAGTTTTTTTCCAGGACCTAGCTGACGCTGAACATCTAATCAAATAATTAAATCAATACCTGAACTATTTCTTAGTTTTTAGTTAATTTAGAAAATCTTGGAAGCAGCCCAACTCTACAGTAACAGTGGCCAAAGAGAAAAAAAGATAAATAAAAAAGAAATAAACCCCCCATCCCAAAATCCTGAATAACTACAAGACATAAAAACCCAATCAAAAGGCATGAACTCTCTGTTTTTTGCAGCAAGCTACTGGTTTTGTATGTGTACATCTCCCACTATCACTCTTATTCTGTTTAGAAATTAAAATGCACACAATATTTAGATCTAAATATTGTAGGTTTGCTGGCATCTTTGTCAGGCTGTAAGAGGTCATCAACTGTAGTAGTACAATATATACATGCAAAAAGTGTATGTAACAATGCAAAAACCTTTTTCTAGTCTTTTTTTCCACTGTTGATTCTGATTTGCTTTACTATGCTGAACCTTAACCAGTTGCTAATATTCCCTATAATTACAAATACCATGTCCTTCATATTTTTGAATACACCAGAGGAAAATCAGAACTCTATAATCAAACATAAATATATAAACATATAAAGAATATTTGCAAAGCTTAAGCAGCCTTGTTAGGCACATGTCATTAAAATGCTAATCTAGAAGAAATGGTAAAGTTAGGATTAAATGAAGTTGCTTAAAGCATGAATTATGCAGTTTTTCAAAGTCACTGTAAAGTTAAGAATTTCACAGGAATCAGTTTGAATTAATAATGGTATGCACTTGACTTCAGCAGTTGTCCAGGGAAATAACGGTTTTGGTCTGAATGATTCTGACTGTAATTTATGGGTTTCAGAAGCAGACTGTCCTCAGAATATTCTGAAGTGATTGACTTATATAATACATCTAGGAGGGTGTTCAAAAACCTTAAAGCCAGTGTATATGTTCTATGGCTGTTGTTGATCTACTGGAAATAGCAGGGATATAAAAAAAATCTTCAGGGATGGCATTCAAAGTCTGTCTATTCTTTTCATTAAAAATCCATATATGTAAATCAGAGGAGTTAGAGAAACTGATTAAAGTAAAATGTCAGGTTTGCACATTTTGTCACAGACACAGTCCTCTGGAAGAGACAGAATTTCAAAGATGATAAAACATGAATATTATGAATATGGGGCTGTACGGTGTATTTCCTGATGAAAATTAATTTCCTGGATGATAGTTACTGTAAATGAGTATCATAAACTGTACATTTCAGAAATGTGACTTTAAGGTATGCATGGAATTAGGAAGGAGTTTTATGTATATTTGGAGTAATAGGACAGTGTATGCTATTTGTGTCTTTCTCAAGAAGCAAAGACACAATTTTGACCTACAGGAAAGTATCATCGCAAAGCAAATGAAAAAAGACCTTGAGGACTTGAGACTGGCCAAATTAGGGTCCCATGTGTAAGTTGTGTCACAGACAGTACCTTTCCTGGTTGAAAACATTTATTACTTTATCACCTACAATTCCTCAATAAGGTTACTATCTCAAATGATACGCTTTTTGAAAAATGTTACATTAGTAACTTTAGTAATTAACACTTGTCTACTCAGAAAAAGAAAAAATGCTCCAATACTATTTTAATTTCAGAACAATGTCATCAAAGTAAACTGTCAAGGGTTTACAGTCTTGAGTCTTGTCATTGGCTCACCATGGGAAAACTGTTGATTAGAAGTCTGAGACTGAAGATGGTATTCATGAAGGAATCAAAAATATAGCTGTGTGGTAATCTGTCAGCCAAAGAAGCAACTAAACAGAAGTATTTTTATTTCTAATCAAAATATCAGTGAAGTGAGTAAAAATCTTTTGTGATCACATTGAGCTGCCTTTCAATCACTTCTTTCTTTGGGTGTAAACGTTTTCCTGTGACTAACTCATGTAACACAGGAGTCTTTTAGTTGCGTTCCAAAGTTGTCTAACATATAGCAGTATTTACGTAATTTATACCTTACTCCTTAAGGCTACTGAATGAAGGGGCTCCTTTGCATTCAGACTGAGTAGAACAGATTGTGCAAATCTTTGATTAATCCTTTTTTGGCTTTTAAATTATCTCAGTATAATAGCAATTTATTTTGCTAGGAAGGGAATTTATGATGCATTTGAATTAATTGCTAGATATACATATTTCTGTTCTCAGTAGATAAGATTTTCAGTCATCTTTTTTTCTTTAAGTGAAAATTATAAGGATTTTGGCTATCTAAATTAATGAAAGTGAATCAGAAAAAGGCATTAATGCATTCTGTTGCCTGAAGCATGGCTCCACATTATGGAAAGATTGACCAAAGTTCCAGCTTAATGCATTCTTGCTCCTCTCTTAATCTCTATTATGAGCCCCTGCTCCCTGTCTGGGAAGCACTTGCCTTCATAGGGTTTTTTTCAGTTTGTCTTTTAGGGAATTCAGGATGTACTTCTTTTAAAACTCTGGAAATGTGACATTCCACAGATAATACTAGCATATTTCTCTAGGGAAGAAGAAAAGCCTCAAACCAGACAAACTAAACCCAAAGTACTAGTAACCAGTTGTCTTCCCACACAAGAATGCTTGCTAGTCACCTCTCAACAATGTTATCTAGCCAGGAAAGCAAACAGGGAGGCTGAAAGGAAGCAAAAAAAAAAAAAACCTATCCAAAAATACTAGCCATATTTATGATTGTAATGTGGAGATAGGATCAAGTGGAGGTGAAGGAGATACAATGTTTTGTGTTTCTTCCTAAGGTCAGCTCCAAGATTATTTCTGCATTTTTTGTTAGGCACCAGATGAATAAAAATAGAAACATAAAATTGATCTCTAAGTGAATACATTTTGTATCAGTAATTTCAGAGTTACCTTATTTTAACAAAATAATTGTTTCTGGGAGTGGTGGCTTTTAATTTGAGAGTAGTAGGGTCCCTACCCACTAGATCTTCAAATATAAATCTTATTTTGTACCTCTACTAATTATAGCTAAAGCAGATATTGGCACCAAGTCTTTCACTGAAACACAAAGCTTTAACTTGAAACAGAAATCTGCTGCACCTGTCTGTTGAGATCCTCATCAGATGAAAGTGACTTTAGTAGTTTCTAGCTTGATCATTGGGATATTCATTATTTTAAAAATATTGTTTAACTTGATTTAAGTTTTTAATTTATATTAATATCCCATCAAGCTACTGAAAGTTACAGAATAGATTATGTTACCTTATAGAAGCAGCAGAATTAAACACTGTCTTGTCTTACCAGTTTTTCAGGTAGACAGTGAATGGAAAAAAAATCATCTTATTTAAAGACAGACCTGAAATATAGAAGAACAAAAGAAGCAAAGTGCCAGTACTTTTGACTTCATGGGTACTTCTGAGATTGGAAACTATATTAAAAAAAAAAATTAACTTGTGGAAGATTGACAGAATCACAGTGAGAAGAACATATTTTTCTTTCTCAATGCTGTAAATAATATTATTTCTTCCTTTTATAAATTGTACTTTTGACCGAAGAACTCACAAAGCCCCTGCCAGCTACTAGCACACATTAGTTCACTTTAGGGCAGACTGAAATAATTAGATATGTTTCTTTGGTAAACAGGAGAGGACACAGAAAGAAAGGCATTTCCCTCTTGGATAGAATTAATTAAGTATCCAATTTATAGATATGCAGGCATTTCTCTGGGGAGATTTAAATTGATCTCCAAGTCACATGAAAGACAAAAGTTCTCTATCTTAGTTCAGAGGATGAATATTGCAGTTGCTCACATTTGATCATGTCTGATAGCTTAAGTTTAAAACCACTAGGAAAAATGCAAAGGCTTAAACTGTACACAAACAGTAAAGTTCCTTCATAGAACCATGTTCCCATGTTCAGGAAAGCCTTCTGATGAAGCAGCATGCAGAATCCCACACTTCTTAATTCTTAGTAAAAACGTGTATTACAGTGTGTCGTCTCTCTGTCACGAACTGGAAGGTAGACATGCATCATTTGAGAATTTATATCATTCATGGAGAAAGGATAGCAAAAAAAAGTCATTATGTACTGTAATATCTCTTGCTGGTTTCTGTTAGGGAAATGCTGAGACACAAATAGAACACAATATTTATAAATAATTCCTCAATACTTATTATTCTTTTATTTTATGGTAGATATTCTAAGACATTCCAGGCAGAATTGGACTGTATGCTGCTAGGTATTCGATAGATTTATGACAAAGAGCCTTCCCTGTTGAAATTTACAATCTAATTATAAGAGAAAATAGATGGGTATACTGTCCTGAAACAAGTAAATTGTGGTTACACAACTATGGATCTTGTTTTATTATGCCTCATGTCATAATAGGTTTCATATTTTTTCTCAACTACATGTCTTAAAAGAAATAAAGTTGTAATTACCCTGGCACAAAGCTACTATTTAAGAAAAAGGACAGGCTATTAATATGCTGCTTCTTGTTTTGATTTGTTTTGCTTTAGTATCAAATTTAATAATTAAAAAAAAAAAAAGTAAATAGTGGAGAAAGGTGAAGGAAAACATAGGAAAAGTTAAAAAAACATATTTGAATGAATATATGAGTCAAAATCAAAGGATATGCTAACAAAAAGAAACATTCCAGGAGTTTCTACTGGAGAAAAAAAGACACATAAAAGGCACATAAATTTTCATTTTGGGTCAAAAATAGACCTATTTTTAATTTCCTTTATGAAATTATCAAAATTCAACCATCTTCTTCATATACCTTTTCAGCCTGGATTGTTCATTAGTCACTGTCTTAAAAATTGTAAACCCAAATCCAAAAAATCTCTTATTTTTAATAAAAGACACAGAAAAAAATTGCTCTTAATAAAAGACAATGATGGACTAACTAAAATATTATCATGTTAACTGTTCTTGTTTGCAATCTGTAGAATTAAGCGAAAATTTCATGCAAACTTATATAAGGTGATGATTTTGTGATGCAGGATAGTGTTCCTATATAGAATATAGAGCTTTGAACATAGAAGAACACCTTTTTAAATGAACTCTTGTATGGTTTCATATGAAAGTTATTGATCTTGGGAATAAGAAGAGCAGCAAAAATATAAGTGTAACACCAGAAAATAAGGGGTTGACTGTGTATATAAAAACCTTATTTCTTTGCTTCCTTTTCTCTCATAATTGATCTGGAATAATATTTTTGGTGGTGGTGGGTTTTTTGGTTTGCTTTTACTGTTTGTTTAGATTTCATTGGCATTAATGCTAGATTCTTTGCTCTGTGTATAAACTATCTCTCACTGGCCCACTAAGCTGCACAGCTTGTAGTAAAAAAGCCACCCTGGCCTCCTGAAATATTATGAGACACCTAAACTGTAATATAAATACACCATAATATCAAAGTAAAAAAGTTAATTCAATACTTTCCTTGCAGTTTTTCTACTATTAGAGTGTTACTTCGTTAAAACAATGACAAGGAAACCAGCCAGCCTGCATTTGCTGACACTATCACACAAACTAAGGGACTATGACTTCGACATGTAGGCTACGTTCCAGTTTATCATGTACAATTAAACTTATGTTTCCAGTCCATATATGTTTTGCAAGATGGCAATTATTGTTTCTGTATCCTTACTGAAATAATATAGTCAGTATAAATATGGAAAAACAAATGGAATATAACACATCAAGCACCACTTCTGAGAAACAGAGAAAAGAACAAAAGTACTGAATTAAAATGGACTTACAGATCAATCAAAACTTTGTGCAACAACGTATATTAGAAACTTAAAAAAAATTCAAGAAATCCAAAATGAAATCAGAAAAAGAAGGAAAATTATTTCAGAATACAATGGTTCAGTGATGAGGTTTAACTGAAGAACTATCTATATAGACTGTTCTGTACTAGCAATTTTTCTACATTATAAAGTTTTCAGAATATTTCCAGAGAATTTTTCATTTAAAAAATGCATTTTATTATGATTCTTCTAATTAAAAAAATATTCACAAGCCTCCTTCTGTGACATAAGAAAACTTACTTTCTAGTTATTTTAGGAGGTACTAAAGACACAGCCTAGCCTGCTTTCTACAACATTATGGGTGACATTCAGAGAATGTCAGCTGGGACGTCTAAATTTGCACAAAGAAAAAGAGAAAATATGGGAGGGAATGGTTCTAATGAGTTTTAGTGGAAAGACCAATATGCAACCAATGTACAAGATAGATCCTACTGTAAAAGAAGAATATGAAGGGTGCCATTTTTATTTCTCCACACAGTAACAAAATAACCAATAATTTTTGGTGCTGGATAAAGTACTGAATAACTGTTTAATTACAGTTCTTTAACCTGGACCAGAACAGGATTCTCTGCAAATGAAATTGCAAAATTCCATATCTTTGTACAACTCAGTGACATACATTTTATAAACCAGACCATTAGAGGGAATATAGTTTTAGACAAGTAGAATAATCTTATATTAACATTCTTTTAAAATGTTTATAAAAGTTCTTGAGAATTTGGAAAGGCCAACAGATAGTGAATATTAAATTTAAAATGGATTAGTTTTAGATAATTACAAATGAGACTGTTTGCAGTCAATTAGGTACTCTGAACTCAGAGAAAGGTCTAGGAACCAAAGATGGGAAACTTGCAACTCTCACTATAATGAAAACTTTTAAAACTCACTGCTTAATCAAAAATGTCCACGTTAATGTATACAAAACAATAATTGGGTTTTCTAATGCAGACAATGAAAACAGAAACATAAACAAAGGTAATACATCTTCCAAACTACATAATTGCCAAGAATGTCAGTGCTTGAGATTTGAATTTATCAGTGATTACACTTTTCTCTCATTCATGTCCAAATAATGCAGAGAACCTGATTACTGAGAAAATTAATAAAGTTAAGTAGTGAAAACTTTATTCCATCTAGTTTGAAATAGAAAGCACATACCACTGCAGTTTTTCTAAACTTAAAAAGCACTCAGGTTTTATAATTCAATCATTCTCTTAGATAAATGGAAAATGAGACATGCTAAGTAATCCCCTGTTCTGTGAATTCAGAGATTCATAATTTTTTATTATTCAGAACTATTCAGAAATCTAGATCTATAAATCAGAGCATGTTGATCCATCACCATATGGCTCCATCTATACTTGCTTTGCCTCCCTTGTTGGCAGAACTGCACCATTGCTTTTCTGGTGTTCCATTGAGAGCTTTCATAAGATGCAGGGAAAATTGTCTCCTTAATATAAAACTGATTGCAAAATAAAAATGATATAAAAGCAGCTGAATAATTTTTGACAAGAGTCTCAGAAAGAGATTAAATGGTCCTTAGAACTAAAGCAGAATTGCAGTGCTCCTTGCATCACAGAATTTTCTGAGCCAGTTGTCTCTTATATCATCCTTAATCTTACCTTTCTGACTTCTATTTTCCACTAGGCTGATGATTACTGTGTGCATTCTAAGATGTTTGTGATGTAGTCATTACAGTCAGACCTTTCAAAATATTAAAACCTTCTGAAAACCTTTTAATCTGAAATCTCTGTACTGTCTCCCTTCCCAAACAGTTAGAAAGAAAGCTAGACAAGAGACCATCATAATTTCTTTGCCTGCCGAGCAAACTCTACTTTAGTGTTTTAGTTCATACCAGGAGTGAAGTCTTGAGCCCACCTAGTGTACATTGGTTCAGATGTCAGATGTGGACATAAAGAGTGGGTTTTGAGTTTGGATTTGATAATGCAGAACCAGATAATGTTTTCTAAGAGCACAGCTAATGCCATCAAACCTTTCATTTACTCCAGAGGAGTAAACGAAATGCAATATAAACTAAAACCACCCAACATGTATGTAGAGATGACCTTGCCTCCATCTTCTGAAAAGCAATTCTATTGGCCTGAAGTAGACCACCTTGCAAGTCCTTTGAGGAAAAAGAATAATTTCAGACTGAATTTTAATTCAGAAACTCTCCTGGTCAAGAGACGTTGTGGAATGTCTTATAGAAAAAGCAGAATTTTCCTTCAGTTAAAAATACCTTTTCATAATGTATATGATATACTGAAATATAAAGATAAGTATTATTTTGCATCTTACTATTTTAAGATGATCAGAGACAAAAATTCTCAGTTCACCTACTGGATAGTTTCAAGATGTGGAATAAATTATCAAATTATGTCACATAACATAAATATAGCTCTCAGTTTTACTGTCTAAAATCCAAGCACTTAAAAACTTTAAAACAAAGATGATCACATGAGCAAGAAACCAATCAGTGTTTTATTTTTTCAATAGTCCACATTGTGCACGAGCAGTTAGTCAGCAAAGGGAAAGGAAGTTAATTAACAAGAATTGTACCCAGAGCTCCACAGATATAATTAATAATGTAGATATACACAGACAAAAATGATGAATACTGAATTCTTTTACATGAAAGGTGAGGGGTAAAACACTGTAGTAACAGTAGTTTTGACAGACAGCATCCTACTTTGTGAAAGAAACTCTTAATACTTTAGCACCCAGGAGAAAGCATACAGTGCTCCATATAGGTTTTGGAAAGATATTCTCACACAGTTGAAAGAATGGCATTTAGAATAAGGTAATGGTTTTGAATATCAGGTTGTAAGTCTTTGCATCAGGTAAACTACAGGATAGTCATTTAATCTTGGATAGTTATTGATCTAGTGCTTGTCCACACACACAGTTCTTATCTCCCTCATAATTTAAGTGTTGTATTAGGTAAAGGTGGATGAGGCATTTCATCTGAGATCCGGACATTGCTTTCTCTTCAAATCACTTCCTATTCCTGGTAAGAAATCCGCAACAATTGGTCACTCAATGTATTAAAGGGTACTTGGGTTTTTTTCACTTCTGTTATAACTATGCCAGAAGTATTACTTCTTTACTTTGAATAGCACAAAGTGTTTTAGAGTGTTAGATAAATAAATGGGTTTGCTAGTTTCTTGTGAGCTAAGGCGTAAGTAACCTTGATTCCAAATCAGCCTTTCAAACAGCAGCAGCAGGAAAACATTAGCAGATGTGTGTATGTGAACACATTGCAGCTAAGACAGAGTAGCTCATGTAGTGCTATTGGTCCCAAATTGTAAAGCACTGGAGTGATGCTCCATTACAAGCATCAAACTAAGATATAACCTCAATCATCTGAGCAGCTACTCAACCCAAAAGACATAAAACATACCTTTTGCAAAATGCAAGCAATTCTTGAAAATATAGGGGGATTGTTGTTATTGAGCATCACAATTGGCAGCATATTAAATAGTACTAGTATTTCAAATTCTTTCCAAATTTCAGGAAGAGCAATTTAAAATGTGTGATACTTACAGGTAACTGCCCATGAAGGTTGAATTAGAGAACTGGAATAGAATGTGTCCCCAGAAAGGAACCAACCATTGATATATCTGCTGACATCATAGAAAAGATCAGTAGCTTGAAATCTGGAGGTAAAAGAAAAGCCACTTCTACAGGAAATGAATATATAATAAGTGACATGAGAGCAATCTCTTCAGGAGAGCCATGTCATTAAGGTAACAGAAGTGACCTTCTGGAGTAACAGATGGATGAGAGGCTGGCTTTAGCTGCAGGTTTAATAGAAGGAAGATATGGAACTGCTGAGGCTCCAGCCTGCTCAGCTTTGGTGACTATATTTTGGCTAAAAGAGGAGAAAAATTCAGAAGAGAGAAAACTAGAGCTGTATTTCAAGGAAGTAAAAATTGTCCCTTGTCAATAGGAAACAGCAGCCACGTAAAATCAGAACTAGGTATGAGGAATCTGTAGGTCAGAAATCTTGGAAAAAATAATAACTTTATTCTTTCCATGGATTTTATATAGAAACTGGCTCTATTGAGATACGGCCAAAATTATTTCACACAGCCTGCACAACTGAGAAAGTACATGAAAATTAAAAGTAAGTATTTTTAATTGAGATCATGACATTTTCAAAAGTGAAGGAATTTTAAAAGTAAGAAATAAAATCTAAATTCTTAATTCAAACTTTTGAAATAGATTTCTGATAGTACAGAAAGAAAATTTGCTAGGCAAAGAGAAAATCTGTAGGAAGTATATAACAAGAGCAATATGCAAAGCATAAGACAATTTTATCTTCAATCTGTTATAAGGAACTTCATATTCATAGACTAGACCAAAGATAAAAAATTATATATTTTTGAAGTAATGTAGTACTCAAGCCACTCCAGAGGTGTTCACATTATATTGGAAGATGTCAGAGAGGAAGGTTTAACTATTTTATAAGAGATTATGGATGATTTGTATAAAATAAAAGACATTCAGGTGAAGAATGTTTATTACCTTGCCTACAAAAAAAAAAAAAAATCAAACACAATATAGGTACACAAATAAGTTATGTTGCTACCACATCTATTGAAAAGCAAGAATCACCTTGAACTAACTTTTCCGCACAGGTGATGTACAGTGTAAGAGTTTCTGAGTCCCATGTAGCTCATCATTCCTTTTACACTTCCTTTTAGGATGTCTGCTTTGTCCCTTTAATTGCAGCAACAACATGCTTATGACAGGTTTGACACATCTCCAGTGATATGACCTGAGGGAACAGCAAGAATCTGTGCCAGGAGAGGTTTAGGTTAGATGTCAGGATAAGGTTCTTCAAATCAGAAAAGGGTTTTTCACCCAGAGGGTGAAAACAGGTTGAACACTGGCACAGGCTCCCCAGGGAGGTGGTCACAGCACCAAGCCTTAAAGAGTTCAAGAAGTGTTTGGACAATGCTCTCAGGCACACGGTGTGACTCTTGGGGTGTCCTGTAGAGGGCCAGGAACTGAACTTAATTATCCTTGTGGGTCTCTTCTAACTCAGGATATTCTCTAAGTTATTCATTGTAACAAATATGCCAGGGTGTAAAAGAAACGCCTTGCCGAACAGGTTTAGAAATACTATATTCTAGGGAAGATGTCAAGGTAAACAAAAAACAATTCAGAATCAGGAAGAACCTACTCCTTATATTGAGTCTTTTTTATTTGCAGAAAGGAAAGTGTTTCAAGAAAAAAATAATTTCTCACATGTACCTAGGCAGAATAAGGCTTTAGTTTCCAAATATTGTAGAAAATAGTAAATATGCTAGTGTTTTATTTATGGTTATGAACAGTATACATAAACAACATGGGTACAATGAGGTTGAAACCCAAGCTGTTTACACCCAAAGATGAAGAGGACTTGGACCTTGGTGGTATGTAAATTATGGCATATCAGGCCATATAAACACACTGCATTAGAGTTTGATGCAATAATCTATGTATAATAAAGACATTATATATTGCCTTATATGGTTGCAGGGTCAGAGCACAGGAATAATAATTTCGTGAATATCACAAACATGTCTTTCTAAATTTTACTAGCTTGTTAAAGCATGTGAATTGATCTGAGTAAGATATTGCTTTGGCCTTCCACAGTAATACTATTATAGGCTGCTGTGTTATCATTCTATTTTACTTTTAGAAACTTATACCCACGGGAATAAAGGAAGATTTGTTAGGATAAAATTGTAGTGAAAACATGGTTTTTATTGGTCAAAATATCCCAAAATTATTTTTTTTTTTATAATGAGGAGAAGAAGAATATTCCATCTTTTTTTATTATGTTGTTTTTAAATAAGACAGCAAGGGAGATTTTTCTATCAATTTTAAAGGTTAGAAAATTCTAAAGCAGAGAAATCAGAACATAGTTATGGACATATTTTGAGGAGAAAAAGAGAGAGAGATGAAGTGGAATCACAAATCATTGTCTCTGACTGGCATAGCCAGTTATTGCTGTAACACCATTTCAATGAAATTAAAGCATTTGAAAAACAGAGAAAAATGCATAATTTTACCAATAGAAATTGTGATGTACTAGGAGATGACAGTGAAGGAAAGATCAGAACTAGAAAAAAAGCAAAGTCAGAAACTCTGTCAAAGAAGTGTGTCTGTGGGAAAGATGAATGATCAACAATGCTAAAAGAGGTAAAAAAAAAACAATAGTAAGTATGAAATAGGGCTGAAAAATAAAAGGGTTTGATTTTGTTTCAGGCACTTGGTTTGCCTTAAGACATTTAACATTCTACTGTAATGTAATGCCTGACAGCAACAATAGAGTGCCATTGACTCACATCCATTGACATAATCCAGTGCAGCTGTTCTGTTATCAATGTAACCACTATGGTTCACACCAAGGTAGGGTGACTAAAAAATGAAAGGAGGAAGGTTCAGCCCACCTGTAACAGCATTCAAAAGGTATGAATTTCTGCCTTGCTTTCCTTACTTTCCCCGCCCTCCCTCATAGAGAAATTATGTTCCAAGATTTTATTAGATCTCTTCAGGTAATCCAGATGTAATGAAATAAACAGAAAAGAATATACAAGAATCTATTTTAATCAAGTACCAATCTAGAGAGTAGAAATTTTTGTCATGCAGTTATAAACCTGCTTTTTCTATGAATCCTTCTCTGATCATAAAACTTATTCAAATACATTTATAGAGGGGGCATGGCTGTAGCTTGTTCAAAAGATGACTTCATCAAAGTGTAACATGCACTCTGCTGCCCACTGCAACCTAGATGATGGAAAAGAACAAAAACTTTAATGAACTGGAACTAAGGAGGATTTCGTACTGCAGATGCTCTTAAGAACATATTATCCTTATTCCTCTTTATCAAGTGGCAAATAGATCAGATGTCTTTCTAAAATTTTGTAGACTATCCTTTCAGCTGCTTAGATCTTGAAGTTTAGATGTTGTTTAAAGATAACTGCCTCTATATCAGTATTCTGATGGTATTCTCAGGGGATTTTTTAAAATTCTATTCTATTTTTATTTCTATTGTATACTATTGTGAAGCCATTGTGATGTGAGCATTTCTTATCACAAAAATGAACTCACATCAGAAGAGAGAAACTGGGAAAAGAAGCCAAAATATTTTGTTCATTTTCAAGCTGTGTTCCAAGAAGAGTAGTAGGCAGTCTTATCATACATGAAAATGTTCAACTTATTTTTGCAAATTAAATTCATGTTCTTGGCCACCCAGTAAAGTCTTTGGTATCTCTTAAAATTTAATTTCTAAAATTTAAGAGTGGTTGTTTGGTTTTTAGTTTGTTTTTTTCTATTGAAGAAACAAACATAAAATTTACAGCCATAGAGTCTCCTTTCTTAAAGCTGAATTCTTTTTGAAAAGAAAAAGAAAATTACCTCACTAATAAATGGGAAGTCTTTGCAATATTGTTTCTCTAACCTTCCAATAAAAGTGCTGCAAGCTGAAGTTTGGGGATTTTTTATTTGCAAACTTTTAATATTTAAGTACAAAGTACATCAGTAATAAAAAGGTATTATAAGAAAAGCAAATTCTTTCTTTTCAAATATCCTTGACTACAAGACATTAGTTTAAGGGAGATTAATTTAATGCATTTAAAATATTCATATTATTTTCACTGAATGGACTGGATTTAATCAAAGGGAAAAGAAAACTTTTAGTATGATAGTGAAATAAAAGGAATACATATTGGAAATACAGTGTTAAAACTGAAGTCTTAATGATAGTACTTGATAAAGTGTAGTCATGATGGATTTTCTGAGGTATTAAATAATTTCCTTTTGAGTCAATCAGATCAAGATATGGATGTTCAGAAATTTGAAATACGATAGTTAATATCCAAAGTGAAGCTTAAGTGTATGTCCAATCTTGAAAAAATTCTAAATTAAATTAAAACAACAACAAAAAAAATCATAAACCATGAGAAGTTAAGCTACTGTTGATATTATCAAAACTTATTTATTTCCAATAGGGAGTAAGGAAGAAACTGATGCAAACTTCAAGTATTTTTATGTAAATTATTATGCAAATTGGTCATAGCCTGCTTGTCCCTGTAAAGTTGCCAGTGTGGCTTTTTATATAATGAAGGTTGTAATCCATCAATCTAGGCGATGGGAGAAGACTGCAGTTTAAGAGAAAGCCAGAATGAGCAGTTTAAGGAATTAAAACAAAGCAAATTAGAGAAAAAACAGCACCAGAAATGTCCTCTAGATACGCATATCTTTTCATTAATTTCCTCATTATGCTCTTTAACTGTTTCTAAAACACTCAAATGGTACTAGAGTTTGGTATTAGCTCTTCATGCTGTAACTACTTTAGGTCTTTGTATACTGACAGAAGTCTCTTATAAAGAAATGTCAGATTTTATCATTACATTTTATCATTTTATCATTATATTAAAGTAATAACAGCATACGTTTGTCTCTTTCTCCACCATAGTTTTTGTACATTTTCTTAACCCTGAACAGAAAATTGTTCCTGAACTATTGTCAGTTACGTCAATTGCATTCCTGCCCTTTACATTACCTTTATTAAAAAAAGCTAAAAGAAAAATGTATATATATTTTGCTTCTTTCTATTATGCTTATAAAGCACATTGTAAATCAATCAAAGGATTTCTTACTGCAGTTTATCTCACCTCAACCTACTTTCTCCCTTATGCATGTGCATGAGGGCACATGCTCCCTCACACGCCCATTTCCCAGCCAGTTAGTCACGAGGAAGCAGATGAAACTGAGCTAGAGCAGAAGAGAGGGCAAGGAATGAAATGTGAACTTGGAATGAGTAACTGGAAAGGTGACAACCACCAGAACATGCACACAAGTTGTTATGTCACTGATCCTGCTACCCCTCGGAGACCCACCACTGACAAAGCAAACATTCACAAAACATTCACTGTGTGACCATGAATTTCTGTGTGCGGGGCATGAAACTATGATTCTGTTATTGTGGTTATGGCACTTACTACATGTGGCCCCCCTGCATGACCAGGCCTGAACTTCCTGATTGTACTTTTATGCAAAGAGAAAGATACAGATTGTGATTTTCTGAGTCTTTGCCTTGTTAGATTTGGCCTTTCTCTGACCAGAGAGTAATCGCTGGAAACACCTTCATCAAAGAATTGGTTTAATTTCTTCTCTTTGGAAAGAAATAGCTTGTACCAAATCTTGAACCTTCAAATGCAGAAGGGCATGGCTGAAACTTTCTGATATTGTTGTTTTACACAATTTTGCACAACTTTACTTTAAATAGGGGTCTTTTAAGGATCTTTTAAATGTAGAGAAAAAAATGACTAGGTAGAGCTTTTAATCCCTCACTAGCTATCAGTTATTGAATGATGAGTTGGAGATGACACCTTACAAGTTTTCTCCTTGATAATGTACATGAGAGATATTGATGACACCATCCAAATGTGGAAAACATATCTCCTCTCATTGCTCATCTCTTTTCTTTCCTGCCGTGGGGGTGGTGTTGACAAGCTCCACATTTCACTGGTGCCTACTCCATGATATTCATGATTGCATAAAGTAGTTTGAAAGTCTTCCCAGAAAGAATGCAAAACAGCTGAGTTCTGTTACACTGCTTCGGAATCAAAGTAGATGGTGACACCTTTCTCAGCAAGACAGAAACATCCCAAATATTTTCATCCCAAATATCAACTTGTTTAGGGGAGACATTATACTCCAGCAACACTAATGATAAAGGAGATGATGATAGAACATATAGTGACATTTATTTGCATGTCACATGCCTGTAAAACCTGATTTTGGGTGCCTGAGTGCAAAGTGGCTTCACGTAACAGATCAGACACCAGCATTCTCAGTATCTTCCCAAGTATGGATGCCAGATGTGTCTTGCACAGCCTCTGTGAAGATATGATGAAATTTTCCATTCAGACCAGAAGTGTAAGGACCCAATTTTCTCAGGAGCTATATGGTCAGAGATCCACATAATCTACAGTGAGTCAGGGCACCTAGAATAGCACTCCATTATGTGCCCTTTCAAAACAAGGAATAATCTGAGTGCTCAGCAGATTAAATAGGATGGAAAGAATGTAGCTGCACATCAATGCCTTTGGATTTTGTTCCTCTTTTGATAAAGATTGATGAGCTGTTCCATTTCCTTGGAGTCCTTTGTGACATCACACTGGAATGTCTTCTAGAAAACATCAAAAGAAGATAGCAGGGACAAATGAACATAGCACATGTAAAGACAAAGAATAATAGAGGAAGATGGGATCAATGAGGAAAGAATGAGATGGGTCACTAAGAAAATTGAGTGCAAAAGCAAATATAAAAATGTATGAGATGTTTTATATCACATAAGAGAAACTCTAAAGTATGGGCTGAGATCCTGATGTGTTTAAAACTTTGTTAGCTCATACGTGCTAGTACATTCTGGAAGATTGTGCACAACCATTGATCCATTTTTTTTTCCCCGTTAAAGAAATTCCTGATTAGATCTTACTCTCTGTTTTCAGTCAAAGGGAATCTGTTCACCTGCACAAAGCCCACCCTTCATGAAGAGCAACCCAGAAAATGGACATGAAAATGGATCCACTGCCAAAGCACACTACTCTGAAAATGCATTGACACCAAGTACAATAATTGTTAGAAAATTTTCATATCATGAAAATATTTACATAGAAGTAAATGATATATAGCAAAATATAGTCCAGATCTTGCTTCTGAAGGTCTGGGAAAAACAGAGGAGTTCACAAAATACTTAGGTACACAGGAGGCAGTGCTGGGCGTTCAAGCCTGTCTGATCTTTACCCACGAGATTACTATGATTCAACTACCTAAGACTTTATTGCTGCATACAGTAACTTCCTATGCATTTTAGAAAAAAAAAAAAAAAGGAGAATAAAGCAGACATTTTGGTATCTGAATTTCTGAAAGAAATCTGATACTTTAAACAGTCTTTGGAACGAAAGTACATGAAAAAAATTAAATTAAAGGATACCTTCAGTTTGTTAAATTGCCCTTCATTCTTTCACTGTTATCTGTGAGAGCAACACTCAGAGATTTATCTGAGAAATACAATGGTATTATGTTTACATGTTTATTAAATATGTCATTTCACAAAGTTATTTCTCTCTAAATTTCTAGAGAAGCAGGCAGCTTATCTTACAATTTACCCCCCCCAACATACAAGATTGACAAGATTATTTATCTTTCCATGAAAAAAAACAAAAAGTAATATTCTGTGTGTAGTGTTGCCACCATTTGTGGTGAATGATTTTAAATATTACCTAAAAAATATCAGAGACAGAAAAATGAAAGATTATGCAAAGTTTGGAGGATACATAATACAATGCAGGTGGCTGGCAGAGGGCTCAGTATGCACAGTCCATCTCACCTGCACTCTTCTGCTTGGAACAAGATTATGCCTCCAAAGAATGCACTGTAATGTTATATAAGAGGAGTAGTAGCATTTTAGGGATGCATATGATTTAAGTGTGTTTTGGACTGTGATAATACACTTAAAACTGTGCAATATCCAGGCTAGTCTGTGGCATTCTAAAATCTTTGGTGATACAACACTGGTGTCAAACAGGTTTGAATAACTCACAGAAATTCTGAATAACATATATTCCACTGATGTCTGCAAGACCTAGATAGACAATATCCATTATGTTTTACTCATTCGTTTTTGACAGAGTAATTTTACAACAGAACTTGAATTAATTCATTTCAGAAAGTAGAAATAACAAAGTATAAAAATGGAAAGTCAAATTATTTTTCCATGTGTTCTAGTAGAAAGATCTTTAAAGGAAACATCAGTACTGACCTAAAGAATGTGAATCAACATTCCCTTTTCCAGCAGGAACTAATGTGCATAGTCAAAAGACTAGGAAAATATGTATTAAAGTCCATTTTATATACTTGTTTATTTAAGATCTTAAAGACCAATCAATTTTTTTTACCTAAAGTAATAATTTTTGAAAAGTTTAATATTGAATTTAATGTTTTGAAGGATCTGTTTCCTTAAATTTTGGCTAGATATATATTTTGACATTCTAAAATATCCAGAGAGTAAAATCCTTTAGTTTTACATTCTCTATGTCTTGATTTTGTAAAAATCAGACATTAACAGACAACAGTCCTACTATGAAAGGGGTGGAAAGTAAAAATGTCACCTGAAACACTGAGAATGACTAGATATCTTCTAAAACACCTATTTTAACCCTTTTTTGCCACAGGAACTTAGTGAGTTTTCTACTTTAATTCTTCTTAAACCCTGAAATATGGATCAGGATAGCCAAGTATTGATTTTATTATGTGCTATGGATTAGGAACGTACTTGCATGAAGCCCATTTAAAAGCTTTTTCAAATGTACTTAATCTATGGACTGATATAAAATACAGTGAATGTAGACAAATTATACTGAAAGGAACTGCATGAGCTGCTTATGAAGAACCACTTGTCAAGTCTAGAAATTGTTAAACTAAAATCAAGATCAGAAGCTGACATCTGCTCTGACAAAGGAGTGTTTTTTTAATATGTATACCTAAAAGCATGAAACAAGACTGAATTTGGTTCTTTCTTCTAAAAAGTATGGATGCAGATAGGCTTGAGAGAGAACAAACATACACTGGGTTGGCCGAAAAGTATGCAATATATTTCTGTGTTTCTTTAAAGAACTCAACAAAGTAAGTAAGCTGTGCAAACAGACTTCCTTCTGTAGAAGAAAACTGTATCTGATATAATCTGATATATGGGATGAAAAGACAGGATACATGGGGCGGTGTGTGTCAGAAAAGAATTTATCATAAATTAGTTGGTTTTACAACTAATTTTACAGATTTAAATCAAATGTAAATAGATTATGTTTTCATGTATTTTAGAAATACATCAGCTTACACATGTTCTGATATCATAACTGGTCTTACATGTCTTTAATCTTAATTTATGTCAAGTTAAAAGTGAATTACAGCTGAATAAAAATTGTTGCTATGTCTACTGGGAGATGTGTTCTAGTGGAAGGTGTCCCTCTCCATGGCAGGTAGTTTGGCCTCAATAATTTGGAAGGTCATTTTCAACCCAAATCATTCTGTGCTGCTATGTATGGAATCTGCATAAGTATCACTGCATATCTAGAATGTTTTCTAATATTGTCACTATACAAAAAATGTTGTAAAGAGAAGAGAATGAGATTGTTTTAACATACTATACCTATCCTTTTGATATTATCATACAGTTGCTGCCTTGATTACCTCAGGGAAAATGCTGCCTTAAGTGTTAATTTTGGAAAGATTTTTGAGAATTCCATTTCTCTAAGGAATTTGCTCTTTTCTTCTAAATGAGTAGCTATTTTTTCCTATAATAGGATTTCTGCCCTTTAGTTTAAGTAGACTTTTTGTCTCCTCAAAGCTTGCTTTCAGATATTGGAGCTCCACCCTGTTGTTTTATCCAGAGAAGCCATGATTCAAGACAAGACAGGCAAATGAAAAATTCCAATAAACCAACTCATAAATAAATGAGAGAGATTAAACAAAAATAGAATTTTGGAAAAAAATAGGGCAAATATAAAGTGTGCAGACATGATCTGTGGGAATGGGAGTGCTTACAACATTGAGAACATGAGTTAATTTGATATTATTTCATCTGAAGCATTTGTTTCTTAAGACTAGAAGTAAAAAAAAAATACAATAAAGAGGAAGCCTAGTCTTCTGACCTTTTTTTGACAAAAATTAATTTTCTTAATTTCTTCACTACATTCTATGTAAATTTTTATGAAAATAGGTAAACATATATTTTTTCAGATTAAATAATCTGAAGTGACAATAAGGCAAATTATGTTTTAACTGCATTTGTAAATAATTTTTATTTAGTTTGTTAATGTCCTCACACTAAAGAAAACGAAGTGAGAAATAATTATCTCTACAGAAAAGCACATTAAATGAAACCATTGCCTTCTTTAGCTGTTGCAACATTCTTAAAAAGGTTTAAATGAAGCAACAACTTAGATAAATAACAATAAGAGAATTTTGTTAAAATGACAATGTTTGATGAATGTATGAAGTCAATATTTCCACCATATAGAAAGGAAAGTAATAGATTTATAGGAAAAATTTAGTGTAATGATTTTGTTTCATGTATTAATTCTGGATCTAATTATCTTAAAGTTAATATATTGTTGCTACTACTTACAGGGAAATATTTATGTTAAAAATGGTAATAAATGTACTCTGTAAAATAATCTAAATATAATGATCTACTTTTGAAAAGTTCAATTGCCCTCAATGCCGGTTTTGAATATATCAGAATTTATGACATAGTTCTACAATTATTCAAAGCAAAGATTTTGTGGTATGTTCATTTCTTTAACAATTTCCTTCTCCACTATGGATAACGAGAAAATCCCTTCAATGAGTTAATTATTTTTGGCACAAGTTTTGTCCTAAATACATTCTCCCAACACCTTTATTCTATCTATGATATAGCTCTAATGGGAAGACTTGTAAGCTTTGAGCTACAATATTCTACTCCTCTATCTTCCTGTGTCTTGAGACCTACAAATTGGAAATGATTGCTAAAATCAAGCCATGTAATTAGACAGCATAACATCTAATATACTCCTTTTGTCAGCTGGCCAGAAAGAGAATTTCAGTAAATGATACATTACACAGTGAAAAAACTTCTTCAAACAAGCCTGTTAATGATGATAAATAAAGAACTTGTGCAAAACCAAGCAATTAATCCTTTGGAAGCTTTCCATTGAAGTTGCTATTAAGGCATCAAGCACTGCAAGCACATTACATAAACAAATCCTTTGGGAATATTCCACTTTAGGTTAGTGCATTTTCTTGCAAATCCATCTGTAGTTTATTTCTTTCATATAATTTCTTATTCACTAAAATATTGTCTTTATTTTAATAAAGGAACAATCAACAGTCATTCATAGCAGGAAAATCAGTTAAAAATACATCACATCATGCAAGAATCTTAAATGCTCAAAAACATTGCATTTTATTTTCAGAGAATAGATACTGATTTATTTACTTGTGAAGCAAGGGTATTTTTTACTTCTACTACAGGGATAGGGCAGATTGCAATATTCTGGCATTAATAATGCATTGGAAATAAAGAGGAATGGCAAGCAAAAATTTATTCTGCAGCTTGTAAGAAATGTGAGATGTCAAAAGGTTATGGAAAAATCCTCCTAGTAAACACTATTTCAAGTTACAATCTTGTAAAGCAGTTTCTCAGTGTGCAGGCAACTAAGTAGATCAATGCCTTAGTACATGAGAAGATGGTGTACGTTGGTGTTTTCAGTAATTTTTTTTTCATAAATCCACCAAAATATTCCCTGTCCATACTATGAGCTCTGGCTAGAATCATAAAAGAACATAAAGAATGGTTTAGCAATTTTTTACTCTGTAAACACATAACTGTTCAGATTCTATCCTATTATTAAACCTGTGGAAAATCCTTTGAATGTTCGGTTTCAGTATAAATCCCATAAAATAGCAAAAAATAACAAAGGTAAGTATCACAATAGAGTGTGGAAGATTTTTGTTATGTCTACAGTAAAGGTGGTACGGATATCAAACTGTTAGTGTTTGGAGGTTTTTTTACCAAAATGAGCTGTAAGGTTATTCTTACTAATGCAATTTTAAGTTAAAACGTAAACTTTCAGGTATGGATTGTATCAGTAACCTGTCATTGACTTCTTGCAGTTTTAGACTATTTTCTTCATTTACAAGACACCTTTCAACTAAAGAGAAATGCTTGACCTGGTGTTTTTCCAAATTAAATGAATGGGAAGATTCTAGAGAACAGTAGGAACACAGTGGATAAATTGATCTGTTCTACTATATTGCATCAAGAGTTGAAACAAAACCATAATAAAACACTTAGAGGAGAGCATTGATCATAACCATTTGGGATTTCCTTGTATCTGTAAAGACTGATAAAGAATATGGACATTGAATACTTCTTTTTCTCCAAAGAAAGTAATTCTGTATCAGAAAAAAAAAAAAGTGAAAATTCCTGGAAACACTGGCTCACAAAATCATCATATTTCAGACTGATTGATGTTGGAAGACACCTCTGGAGGTCATTTAGTCTCACTCCCCTGACTCATGCATGGCCATCCAGAGCCAGTTGCCCAGAGTCCTGTCCAGGAATCTACTGGCAAGAAGAACAAGACTCTGCTCTGGTCAGCCTCTGCCAGTGTTCATTAAACTTCACTGTAAGTTTCCTGATACTCACGGTGAACCTCAAGTGTTTTTCTTTGTCTTTTGCCTCCTGCCTTGTCACTCTGTCTTCTTCACACTCTTTTAGATATTCAGCAGAAAGTTGAATATGTGTCAGCAGAACCATCACAGCCAGGAGGCACCAGACAACTTGGGGTGTTCTGGGGGGCATCAGGCACAGCATGGCCAGCCAAGCAAGGGAAGGGATTGTCCCCTCTGCTCTCACTTCGAGTGCTGGGGGCAAGTCTGGGTGCTACAATGTAAGAAAGACATTAAAGTATTCTAGAACATCCAAAGGAGGGCAACAAGGATGTGGAGAGCCTTGAGTGAAGCCATGTGAGGAGCACTAAGGTCACTTGGTGTGTTCAGCCTGGAGGAGTCTGAGGGGAGACCTCATTGCTGTCTGCAACTTCCTCAAGAGTGGAAGAGAAGGAGCAGGCACTGATCTCTTTTCTCTGGTGACCAGACTGGAAGGAATGGCCTGAAGTTGTGTCAAGGGAGGCTTATGTTGGATATTAGAAAACTATTCTTCACTTGGGGGTGGTCAAGCACTGGAATAGGCTCCCCTGGGAAGTGGCCATATCATTCACAGAATTCAAGAAATATTTGGACAATGTTCTCTGGCACATGGTGTGACTCTAGGGGATGGTGCTGTGTAGAGCTGGGAGCTGGACTTAATCCTTGTGAATCCCATCAGATTATTCTGTGATTCTGGTATTCAGACACTTCAGGCCAAGATCTCTCTCAAGCCTTCTCTTCTTCAGACCAAATCATTCCAGCTTCCTAAGCCTCTTCTCATAGGAGAGATGCTCCAGTCCCTTAATCGTCTTTGTGACTCTTTTGCTTCTCTTTGTCCAGCACCTCCACATCTTTCTTGTACTGGGGAATTCAATACTGAATTCCAGTATTCTAGATATCTTTTCCTCAGTGCTCAGTACAGTGGAAGGATCCCCTCCCTCAACCTGCTGGCAGGAATCCTAAAAGTATTCTGCAGTTCAGGCTAAGGTTAGCCTCCCTTGTGGAAAGTATTACTGGCTTTTGACAAATTTGGTGACACTAGGATTTCTGGGTAATTTCTTCCTCTTTTATTTATCAAATGTAAGATATTTATTGCCACTTTAGAACTGTTTTCTATTAGTATCTTGTGGTGACTGAGATGCTGCCATGTAGTAAAATGTGGGTCAACTAAGGTGGGCTCAGCTGTGAAACACACAACCTCTCTCTGCCCAGATGGAAACCATTATTGAGTAGCTGCTATTTTCTGTAAATATTATTCATTTAGAGCAGCTACAGAAGAAGAGGGAAAGAGACTTAGTGGAGAGTATCATAATGTATTCTCTCAATGAAATATCTTTTAATACACATTTAATTATCCAAATGATTAATAAAGTCAATATTTATTCTCTTTGTTTTTATTAAGAGACTAATCTTCCTGACACATCTCTTACACAGAGTGATACATACAAAATTAAATTCCAAGCACACTAAACTTGCAAATAATATTAAACCATTTTTAACCAGGGAGCTGTACTGTTGTGGTGAATCTCTCTTAAAATATTATGTTTGCATTTAAGAGTAATGGGTTAAACAGAACATAAGAAAAAAGACACCTCATCAAGCTCTGTAATACATGGCCACAAGCATAAAAATGTGAGTATCTGCAGAATCTACTGTGAAAGAAGTATACCATGCTGCATCTAGGGGGGAGGGAGGATGGAAAACAGTGGAAATAAGAGTGTTTAAATTTGAAGGGGAGAAATATTCTTACTCTGACTCTGAATTCAGTAAATTTGGATTCTTGATCAGAGAAGGCTAATGGAGATTTCCTTTCCTTTCCTTTCCTTTCCTTTCCTT